>WNWK01024898.1:0-29139 GCA_009830355.1 Cherax destructor
TTCTTTCCGTTTCGTGAACATTTACGATGGCAAGTTAATCTTATTAATGTCTGCTTACCCACACTGTGAAGTTATATTTAACACCGCCTGTATGTCATATTGGTTCTTAATAATATTACCTTTCCAATGTCTAACTACCACAACACCTCCTACTACCACAACACCACCCACTACCACACTGCCACCCACTACCACAACACAACCCACTACAACACTGCCACCCACTACCACAACACCACCCACTACCATAATACCACCCACTACCATAATACCACCCTCTACCAAACACCACCCACTACCACAACACCACCAGCTACCACACCACCACAAACTACCACACCAACACACACTGCCACACACCGCTCACTACCGTCCACTACC
The DNA here is from genome assembly GCA_009830355.1 of Cherax destructor. Classification (NCBI taxonomy): domain Eukaryota; kingdom Metazoa; phylum Arthropoda; class Malacostraca; order Decapoda; family Parastacidae; genus Cherax; species Cherax destructor. The sequence goes on from WNWK01024898.1 coordinate 382, forward strand.
ACACCACCACTATTACAACCTCAGGTTCAATGGCCTGTTAACCTGAGTGTAAAGGGAGCTTGGAGCAAAGAAACACAGTAGAAGATGTATTGAAATTGTATTTCTTTCAAAAATCATTTAGATTAATTCCAAACTTTTATCTTTTCCTTCACCAAGTAATTGTGATTATATAAGACTTTTGTCTTTTCCTTCACCAAGTATAACAAAGTGCTATTTACACATATGTACACTATATACAAAGGAGTAGTGTTTAGTGCACGCCACAGTTGTCTAGGCTAAGCAGCAGCCAAAAGACAGACAACTTTCCACAACCAGCTCTATGCAGGAATTCCAATGACAAACTGCGAGTGGTAACCACGTCACCTTTGTCATTGTTAAACTCGCATTTTAATTGGCTGAACCGAGTCGTTGATTTGATGATGGGGCCCTCATCACCAAACCCTTAACGATGGTTCGCTGGTTGGAGGGGAGCCTATGTGGGTGTGTTTAACATGCTCCGAATAAAGGTTACATACTCTTTGCATGCAACACCCCCACCCCAAGAGGGCTCAGGACTAGGCTTCCACCTCAAATGGGTAGAGTGCCACCATGGCACATTATAATAATGGGACTGCCTTTCCCCTCAACCATCCCACTCATTAGTTAAAGCTAAACTTTTCTCGAGACATAAGTCCAGCTTTAAACTTAAGAGTGAGACAGCAGACGGTAGGGCTAACATAGGTCCAAGGTGCCTGCGGTCGGTAGCAGGGCACCCCCCCACTAAAAAAAAAAAACCCACTAGGGAAAAAAAAGGGCTGGTTCTACCCAAAGTCCCTAACACATCCTAACTAAATACAATGACTTCTGGACAACACATCAGCTAGTGTGTTAAATTTTCCAGCAATGTGTATACTTTTTATATTGTAGGGTTGCAACCTAATACTCCAACGCATGAGTCTGGTATTTTTGTTCTTCATGTTCTGGAGATACACCAGAGGGTTGTGGTCGCTGTAGATGGAGACCACCTGAGAGGACTGGCCCACGTAGACATCAAAATGCTCTAATGCCAGAAGTAGAGCCAGGCCCTCCTTCTCTATAGTAGAGTAGGCCCTCTGGTGTGGCTGGTATTTGGCAGAGAAAAATGCCACAGGCTGCAACCCATCATCCCCAGATTGCAGAAGCACTGCCCCCACCCCAGACTCACAAGCGTCAATCTGTAAGGAAAAGGGTTTTGAAAAGTCTGGAGACAACAGAATGGGTGCAGTACAAAGTAATCTCTTTGCTTTCGTAAATGCATCTTGACATTCTGGGGTCCAAATAAAGGGAACTTTGTGACTGGTAAGTGAGGTTAGAGGTGCAACAATATCTGCAAATTTTTTACAGAATCTTCTATAAAACCCTACCATCCCTAGAAAACGTTGAAGGGATTTCCTGTGAAGGGGAACTGGATAATTTTTAATGGCCAGAATTTTTGCAAATTTAGGGGCCACTTTGCCACTACCTACTGCATGGCCCAGAAAATTAATAGTAGATTGGGCAAAGGATGACTTTGATAAATTAACAGTTAAATGAAAACTCTGGAAGGTCTCAAAGAGAGCCTTAAGCCTAAACACATGTTGGTCCCAAATGTCCGACACAACAACTATGTCATCTAGGTAAGCTGCCGTGCCTTCAAGTCCTTTAATAGCCTGATGGATAAGTCTCTGGAATGATGCAGGAGAGTTTTTCATTCCGAAGGGGTCACTGTATACTGATAATGACCTCCTGGAATTACGAAGGCAGAGATTTCCTTCGCCTTATCTGTTAAAGGTACTTGATAGTAACCTTTAAGGAGGTCCAATTTGGATACAAAAGTAGCCTTACCCACAAAGTCGATTACATCATCCAGACGTGGCAGAGGATAGGCATCTGCAATTGTGACCTCATTCACCTTACGGTAATCTGTGCACATTCGGAACCCTCCATCACCTTTGTTAACAAGGATGCACGGTGAAGCCCACGGACTAGATGACTCCTCCACTAACCCATGCTCTAACAGAAATTCTACCTCCTGTTGAAGTAGCCTCTGTTTTTCAGGATTAGCTCTGTAAGGGGAGAGTTTAATAGGTTTAGAGTTTCCAACATCTACATCATGATATCCTAATGTACATTTTTTTCGGCACATCCGAAAAAAATATCAGGATAAGACTGTAGGAGCGCAGTTAAATTAGTTACTTGAGACTTGGTCAAACCCAACATTAAAGGTTTAGGGTCCTTGAGGAGGACCGAATTTGGAAGCTTTACATTAATCTCAGAGTGCAAAGAGTCAGGGTCATCAGAGACAGAGGACAGAGTCATTACTGGAACTTTATCTGGTGTATTAAAAGCTTTAATTTGATTAATGTGGTAAGTTTTGCTTTTTGAGGTCTTGTCAAGGGAAGATACCACATAATTTACATCAGATAATTTACTTACGATTTGCATTGGTCCCGTAAATCTAGCTTTCAAGGTGTGGCCAGGTATAGGCTCCTGTACCAACACCTTATCTCCTGGATGGAAGGAGCGAAATTTTGAGTTTCTGTCATACCTCTGTTTCATCGTATTCTGAGCTGCCTTCAAGTTAGCCTTAGCCAACTGACGTGCTACCTGCAACCTTGAAGAAGGGTTGTAGCTGGTTGTGGAGGTGTCTTCTCCCATCCATCCTTCTTTGAGCACACGTAGAGGACCTCGTACATTGTGCCCAACTATCAGCTCAAAAGGACTGTACCCTGTAGACTCTTGCACAGTTTCTCTCATTGCGAATAGCAACAGAGGAAGTGATTCATCCCAGTCTGTAGGAAAATGCAAGCAGAATGTTCTCATCATTGTTTTTAACGTCTGATGGAATCTTTCCAAGGCGCCTTGGGACTGAGGATGATAGGCAGTGGATAGGTTATGAACTATTCCTAGCCTAGTTAATGCTTCCCTAAATGCTTTGGCAGTGAAGTTAGTACCTTGATCACTTTGAATAGTTTTAGGAATTCCAAAGCAAGAGATAAACTTAGTTAAAGCTTTAAGGATTGCTTTAGTGTTAATACTGCGCATGGGAACTGCCTCTGGATATCTAGTTACTCTATCCATGATTGTGAATAAGTATTGATTTCCAGACTTAGCTTTAGGTAGTGGACCTACACAATCTATTATTAATTCTGAAAAAGGGTCTCCATTAACAGGAATGGGATGGAGAGGTGCAGGTTTAATGGGGTGTCCAGGTTTCCCTACCTGCTGACATTCTGAACAACAGCGAATATGATTGTTTACATCTTGCCTTAACTTTGGCCAAAAGAATTCTTTTGTTATACGGTATAGAGTTTTGGTAATTCCCAAATGGCCTCCTAAAGAAGAATTATGGGCTATATTTAGTATCTGAGACCTAAACTTTCTGGGAACCACTAACTTATCTGTTTGTTGTTTTCCCTCCACCTCCTTACCAGTTTCAGTGCACTTAGGCTTCAACCGTTCCCAGTAATTTAGGTGCCTTATCGTACTTATGTGTGCCGTGAAAGTTCTTTGTACAATCTCCAGGTCAGCAATTTCCCCTGTCTTGAAGGGAGCCATTAGTGTACAGCAGTATTCCAGCCCTAGAGAGAACAAGCGATTTGAAGAGAATCATCATGGTCTTGGTGTCCCTTGTTTTGAAGGTTCTCATTATCCATCCTATCATTTTCCTAGCAAATGCGGTAGATACATTGTTGTGGTATTTGAAGGCGAGATCCTCTGACATTATCAATCCCAGGTCCTTCACATTACTTTTTCGCTCTATTGTATGGCTAGAATTTGTCGCATGCCTTGATACAGTTTTAATTTCCTCAAGTTTTCCTTATCTGAGTAGTTGAAATTTCTCTTCATTGAACATCATATTGTTTTGAGTGGCCCATTTGAAGATCTGGTTTATGTCCGCTTGGAGACTTGCGGTGTCTTTGATGGAGGTCACTGTCATGGCAATCCGGGTGTCATCCGCAAAGGAAGACACGGAGCTATGACTTACATCTCTGTTTATGTCAGATATGAGGATGAGGAATATAATGGAAGCGAGTACTGTGCCTTGTGGAACAGAGCTTTTCACCATAGTTCCTTTATCACGCATTTTGTGCCTTATTACACCATGGTCACACTTGTCGAAAGCTTTTGCAAAGTCTTTGTATACTACATCTGCATTTTGTTTATCCTCTACAGCATCCAGGACCTTGTCATAGTGATCCATTAGCTGGGACAGGCAGGAGCGACCTGCTCTAAACCCGTGTTGCCCTGGGTTGTGTAACTGATGGGTATCTAGGTGGTTGGCGATCTTGCTTCTTAGAACCCTATCAAAGATTTTTATGATATGGGATGTTAGTGCTATCGGTCTGTAGTTCTTTGCAATTGCTTTACTGCCACCCTTGTAGAGTGGGGCTATGTATGTTGTTTTTAGTGAGTGGGGGATGACCACTGTGTCCATCCTCCCTCTCCATAGAATGCTGAAGGCAGGTGACAGGGGTTTCTTGCAGTTCTTGATGAACACGGAATTCCATGAGTCTGGGCCTCGGGCAGAGTGCATGTTCATGTCATTTATTGCCTTTTCAAAGTCTTGTGGTGTTAGGATAATATCCGAGATTTTTGAGATGACCAGATTTTGGGTTTCGTTCATAAATAATTCATTTGGATTGTCGACCCTTAGTCTGGGTAGCGGCTCGCTGAACACTGAGTCGTATTGGGACTTTAGTATCTCACTCATTTCTTGGCTGTCATCTGTGTATGTCCCAATGCTTGATGTTGTTTTTCCCTTAGATTTGGCATAAGAGAAGAAGTATTTTGTTTGTTTTTCAATTTCCTTTAGGGCTTTTAGTTCTTCCTGCGATTCTTGTCTCCCGTAAGATTTCTTCATTTTAAGTTCGATATTTGCAATTTCATTAACCAGTGCCTCCCTTCGTATTTCAGATATGTTGGCCCCTCTCAGCAGCTCTGTGACTCTTCTTCTCCGTCTGTATAAGGAGAGTCTTTCTTTCTCTTTCTAGTTTACTTCTTCTTTTTCTTTTTCTTAATGGAATGTGCCATGAGAAGATTTCAAGAACCACAGAGCTTAGTTTTTCTAGGCAAAGGTTCGGATCTGTGTTGTTTAGGATATCTTCCCACCTTGTTTCATTTAGGAAATGGTTGACTTGTTCCCATTGTATGTTGTTGTTACTGAAATTGAATTTTGTGAAAGACACCCTCATGACTGATCACATTTTGCTGGTCAGGAGCCCTGTACATACATGTCTGTACCTCTATTATGTTGTGATCTGAGTGTATTGTCTTTGATTCGGTTATATTACGTATCTGATCGTCGTTGTTAGTGAAGATGAGGTCCAGCGTATTTTCTAGTCTTGTAGGCTCTAATATTTGCTGGTTTAAGGTGAATTTAGTGCAGAGATTAAATAGCTAATGTGTGTGTGAATGTTCATCTGAGCTGCCTCCTGGGGTGATCTCTGCTAAAATATTATTTGCTACACTCCTCCATTTTAGGTGTCTCAAGTTGAAATTTCCCAGTAGCAAGATGATTGGGGCAGGAGTTGGAAGATTTTCCAGACAGTGGTTTGTTGAAGCCTTCAGACCCTGTATGTTTGTAAACACAAATGTTATATTGGTGGAATTTAGTTTTTTTTTATTTGCTGGCTCTAATATCTGTTGTTCTGGAGTGGAGGCCAATGACTGTGACTCTGCTCCAGAAGTGTTTTCAGTTGGTGTAAGACTGCTGTCATTTCTTGCCAATCTTTTTTCCCTCGTGGCACTAAAAAACCTCTTTCCCTGGAGAGGTTGTGGCTCCCCTCCTTTGTTTCCCATAGTCTGGCTGGTCTGTGTCTTCTTGTCTCCTTTAGATGATGTGCCTGGCAGTATACGTTGTAGCAGTTTCTTTCATGGATTGACGAGTGACATATTTCGGGGTGAAATAGGTTACAGGAAGGGGAGTTACACCACCCACTAATACATCACCACCCACTACCACATCACCACCCACTACCACACTACCACATCACCACCCACTACCACACAACCACCCACTACCACACAACCACCCACTACCACATCACCACCCACTATCACACTACCACATCACCACCCACTACCACCCACTTCCATACCACCACCCACTACCAAATCACCACCCACTACCACACCACAACCCACTACCACATCACCCATTACCACATCACCCACTACCACATCACCCACTACCACACAACCACCCACTACCACCCACTTCCACACCACCACCCACTACCACATAACCACCCACTACCACATAACCACCCACTATCACACTACCACATAACCACCCATTACCCCATTACCACCCACTACCACACCACTACCTACAATCATTCCACCTCCCACTACTATATCACCCTCTACGACGCACTATCACACAACCACCCACTACCACATCACCACCCACTACCACACAACCACCCACTACTACAGAACCACCCATTACCACACTTCCACCACCCATCACAACTATCACCACCCACCACAACCATCACCACCCACCACAAACATCACCACCCACCACAACTATCACCACCCACCACAACCATCACCACCCACCACAACCATCACCACCCACCACAAACATCACCACCCACCACAACTATCACCACCCACCACAACCATCACCACCTACAACAACTATCACCACCCACCATTACAAAGCCTTCCAAATTTTCCCGTCTGGGTGATATTGATACGTCGATTAATTGAGCATCCGGTGAAATGTCTTGGAGAGCGTCTTAAGCCCACCCAAGTGTTGGGGCAGCAGGTGCTAAGGGTAGCAGGTGTTGGGGTAGCATGTGCTGGTGTAGCAGGTGTTAAGGGTTGTAGGTGCTGGGGTAGCCGGGGGTTGTAGAAGAAGCGAGTGTTGGGGTAGCACCTAACACCCATGTGTTAGGTACTGCTAGGTGTTGTTCCTGGGAATATGTACTTTTAAAGATGACATCGAGGTAAATAAATTGCTTCACTCACTTTGTCAGAAAATCTACCATAGTTTAGTAAAGTGCTTCCAACACTAGTAGCGACATTACCGAACTATTCCAAAATATGTTATATTAATTCCGTATTCTTGTAATCTACTGCATTGTAAGAATATAGAGGAGTGGGAGAGTGTTTGTCCTTCTCTGCGCACACTTTTCTGTATATTTCCTCTCTTAACAGTTGATACATCGATTCCAGGCTAAGGGACTGATTACCTCAAACTCCTCCTCCTTACCCCTTTCTGCTTTGTATTGGACTGATGAAGCCACTGTGTGGCGAAACGTTTCCTTAATAAAGATTCTCATATGTTGCATAAGTGTCTCTTGTCGGTTTTGAAAATAATTTATCACAAGATAAGAAAGGAGGACCACTGCAGCAGGCCTACTGGCCCATACTTAGCAGATCCTTTTCAAACCAAAACCACTAAAAAAATATTTGCCCAACTCATTTTTAATGCTACCCAAGGAATAAACTTTGATATTCTTATTAACTCATGCGTAAGTCCAGCTCGAATCAAACCCATCTCACTTAAGTATTTATCTAACCTAAATTTGAAGGTTTTTGCTGCTCTATTCTATTCCCAAACCAATACTTTCTTATATCCATTCTAAATCTAAACTTTTCTCCATTATTATTTCCACCTTCGTCTCACCGAGGACTCCCTTTTTGTGTTCTTTCTGCTATGACCTGGTGTTTATTCCGGGAATAATCGTTCTCGTGGGGCTTGGTCTCTGAACGGACCTCCTGGCTGACAGACTCCTCAGGCAGGTTCCTCCATGATTGCGGCTCACACTCCAAAATACGTAATCAAGACTTCATTAAAAGACGTTCTCCATTCTGCTGATGGGCATGTACTGTGCTGTGCTCTGGCTATTGTCACCTCCAGCTGAGGCTGAATCTTGAGTTTCGTGAGGAGTAGGCAGTTCTTTTGATCAAAACTGTATTCGCGAAGCTGTGTATGACCACGACATACTTAGCGCTCGCCCATAAATACAATGATAACCAGGGTACACTGACGTGGTCTTCACGCTAACATCAGCAGCACGTGCTTTCAACTTTATGACTTGGCTGGTAGAAGAAGCGTGCTCCTTGTTTATTACTCTCTCTCTCTCTTAGTTTTATTATTCCTATTACGTAAAGTAATCGTCTTAGGAATTTTTAAAAAGGAACGTTAAACTTGTCGTATTCTGTGAAAGAACAAAATTTTTGCTGTTTTAAATACTAGCTAGTTTTTTGTTTGGGGGGGAGGTTATATTTTATGAAGCGTACTATACATAGGTCCCGCAGAATGGTACAACGTTAAAAGTCATTAAATGTTGTGATACAGCGAAACCTTGGCAAAATCACAAATAAAGCACGATGGTCTTCATTGCAGAATATTTTAGCTGTTGAGATGAGAGGACTGATATGGCAGGAGCCCATCCCCACCTTAGTACCCTTTGGGAGGGGCGCCTGATCAAAGAAATTGGATCTAACATCTTCCTCGGATCACGTATGATTGTCTCCCATTCCCTAGGCACAGTATGAGCCCTCCCTGCGGAGTTAATACTACCCGATGATTTTAATAATAATAGTAACAGCAAAGGCACCAATAACAATAATATGCATCTGTAATAACGCAAATTAATATGCTCACGTGTCGCCCTCATTGGCTCTCTATTCCTCGGAATAAAATATAAATGCAATGTATTCAAAGTGGAAAAAACTTTCTGTAACATAAAATAGCGATTTTTTTCCTTGATGTAATCGTTAAACGCGTAATAGAGACAGATGCGGCGTAGTAGTTGACACATAACCTGCGTTCACAACTCAATAAGATATTACCCAGGCACCTGGGCCGACACTAACGGGTCGTATAACAATGATTTATGCATATATTTATCGCGTCGTGTGACGCACACAAGCGTTTAACTCAATTTATATTTATTGCTCAATTTAATGTTTTATCTAAAACCCCCTAGGAATGTGGGAGACTAAATATTGTAATAGCAACGCATATATGTAGCGAAGCTGGTGTGCGCCGGGGAGGATCCCCATATCAGGTGATCATTATAATATGTCTGAGAGTTCTTTACATTGTGTCAGGGGATCATTATAATATGTCAGGGGATCATTATAGAATGGCAGGGTGATAATTGAGATATGCCAGGGAGATCATAATATGGCAGTAAATTCATTATTTATATTATCCATTGTTTTTCAAAACGTGTAACACGAATGATCTATTAAGTGTTGGTGATGTTTCACTGGATTTTCTCCCTCATACTGTGTCACCCCAGAAAATATTTTAGACAAATCCTAGTTAGTTTTAGACCCTTCTGTCTTTCTTAGGAAAAAAAATGAGCTTTCTTTTCTAGCTCGGAAATTTTTAAAACAAATGCTTGGAATATATTTGTAGGGAAGATGAAGTTATCTGTTATTTACTTTCGTGAAGAATGTCTTACAACATCTGGTTTTCAACTCTCTATTTTGGAATTGTTTGTTTCCTTACTTACGTTGCTAAGAATGCTATTCCATGTTATACTGCTCGTGGCAGGGATGCCTTGGCTTTATTCTTTGTGGTTCTAAAGCCTCTTCTAAAGCCTGATACACAAAAAACTCAGGAGAGGTCACAAGTGAGGCAACAGAGAGGTCATGAGGAAATAAATAACTCAATATCCATATTTCACATGCCGATTTTCAGAGTGGTGGGCCGGTGCAGGTTAGTGGGAAATAATTTTATTATATAATGTATTTTCAATATGCGCTATAGGACCTACCACTGTGTATATTACCTTGTTTTTGTTCGATAGCGTCACAGACATGTATAACAGCTGATTCCAGAATCCTGCACCAGGTTTTATTTTACTTCTGATTTAACTTTTGTGCAGCTTCATTGCCGATGATGTGCGATGGACTACGCATGCATTTCTGATTTTGTTCGCCACGAATGCATATTTTTGTTCCTACAGGAGAGTCTGAAGATCCCGCCATGTCAAACCAATGTATTCTTTACCACATGCTCCACACTGAATGCTGTAGACACCTGAAGTAGTGATGCTCTTCAGGATGTGAAGCCTTTCATGGTGTTGCTGCTTATGGCAGCAACACCATGTCCATGTTGTCCATGTTGACTTTAGGGAAGATGGAAGTGATACTGAAAGCAACCTGTCCTGTGAGGAGCACAGGACTGTGATTATTTTTTCACGTAGAAGTGGTGAGGGTGAGTAAGGCTTTCTTTTTTGCGGGAGTAGAAGTGTAGTGAGTGTTTGAAAAGAGAAAGTGTACTTGGTGTATTTTGTTCCTCAACAAATTCTTCATTATAAATCCCGAGAGTGCGAACAAAACGCTTATTTTAACTCCAGGTTTAGTCTTTGGGGTTGTAGTGAGGAAAACCAGTGTTTCAAGTCATCAGAATGATGGATTCTGAGTTGAGTGTTTCCTTAAGCTGGTGAAGATTAAAGCATCTACTGACAGTGACCAAGGTGGCATCAACACATTTCATGAGTTATTGTGAGCGATGATTTTCTTGACGCTAAGGGGTAAAACCATCGCCATGTCTGTGTGTCATTTTCTGTCTATAGTGGAACAATGGGTGGGCACGATGTCTTAACCCAAACATAGAGTCCTTCTCAGTAATTGACTATTTAGGTCATCGTTTCTCCAGGGACCAATTTACCAATTTTACTGAAGACACTGACAAGAGTGTATTAGTTCCCATGCGATAACTTGTGAATGAATCATTCATTCGGCTTCAGTTCTTCACTGGAGGTGTTTCATACTTAGCTTTGGATTTTAATTGGACTCTCTAGGTGCCTGTTTGCGAAATCTTGCTTCAACCCGCTCAGGTTTCCTTTTCTGGTAGCTGTTAGGAGGACCGCTAATGCCAGTTTCTTTAAAATTTATTCATATTTTTTTTCTTACCGTGTTGGAAATTTAGTTGTGAAAAGAAAACTAACACTTTTGAAAAAACCTGCAGCTTTATTGCATTATAAAGTTTTATAAATCTAGGTACTGTTTAAATACTTTTTTTTTCGTACTGTTTAATTGCAAAGTCAATCATATATTACGTAAAGCTTTTTCTTCCTTCAAGATTTTCGTGTGATAACTCTTAAGAGCGACTCAGTTGATTGACTTAAATCTTACACCATTGCTGTATCTTAGAGGAAGGCTCAGATTTTCATTAGGTGCCTATATGCCAGTTTCATACACGCAAACCACGCAGTGGCTTTTGAGTGATAACTTGGGAACACTTCACATCTGCTTCAAATTTTCAAACTGGTGTTTCATGTTCACGATGAGGTTTTGTTTTTGTAGTGTGCAGGAGCTAAATTGCCAGAGTTATTTAAACAAAAAATTATGGTATTTTTCCAAATAATATCTTGAGAATGCAGCCTCTGAGCAGTTTTAAACATAAAGTGCTGGGAAATTTTGTTGAAATGATGGATTGTATTATTATTGAAATGATGGATTGTATTATTATTGAAATGATGGATTGTATTATTATTTAGGCAGTTTTATTTAGCAAATTGGGATATTTGTATCCATGCAATAACTAGAAAATGCCTATTTTAACATTTTAAAGTTGGTTCATCTCATTCATTGAAGGAATCAGACTGCTTTCATCTGTCGTGATGCCACTTTGTCGTTTTTATTTAAGAAAATGGGATATTACTTTTCTTGCAATGAATTTGTTTGCCTCTTCTGATTAGCTTGAAATCTGTGATGTTGATATTAAACTGCATTAGAAACTCAAAGCGCACTCTTAGTTCTTTTACACAATGAAGACCATTAGGCTGAGCTTATAAGTTCCGGGGGATACCTTTCTCGAATCACCTGTAATGGCAGTCGTGAAACAAATGTCTGAGAGAGTCTGTCGAGGAGACGCGGTCTGTGAAGCCGCACTCAGATGGACGTGAAAGGTTTGGCTGTGGACTGTAGAGGTGTGGTCTGTGTGGCGTGGACTGAATGGTTATATCTAAGAAGTCTGATCTACGTCACTCTACACCGAGGGTGGGCATGCCCCACCCATCACCACCCATCACCACCCATCACCGCCCACTGACGTTATCTCCGTTCGTCGTCGTCGCCGCCGCCGCCGCCATTGTCGCCATTATTGCGTTTTCTGCCGCCCAGATTTCCTAATAGGCGGGCGGAGGGAGTTCTTGAATTGCTGATGCGGGAGAGTTTGGTGGAGGATGCAGGAAGAGTTGGCAGGGGATGAAGGATGGTGGACAGACATAAGGGAATAGGAGGGATACAGAAGTTCTGAAGAGGAGTGCCGGGGGGTGAGCAGCTTGGTAGAGTATAGCTGGGAGTTGGAGGATAAGCTCTAGCTCCTGAGATCTGCGCTCAGTAGGGGATTTCTTCCGATGAGCTCCAAGTCTGGGATCACCAATGCTCTGTTGACTATCTCTTGGCGTTGGAGTAATGACTTAAGGTTTGTTTAATTATTATAATAATTCAGTAAAACAATTTGACCTGCCTGGTTTTTTTTTAAGTCATCTGCCAGGATGCGCCCAGCAAGAGTTTACGAACACTTCGGTATTAAGTGCTGGGATGCGGAAGCTGCAGGTGTTAGGATTCATCTCCAGTTCCTCTCGGTTGTGAACCGTGCCTGCTGGCCACTATGCTATTTTCAGAGTTGTTTAATGAAAATCCTGACAAAGCTACTCACTTAGTGGAGTCCAAATACCCATCTAATTCATGCTGGTACCTATACTATGTACACTTTTATCACAGAGAAGTATGATCTATTCTCAGATGTTTGGTGTTTAAAATATCATTTAAAGAAATAGGTTTTGAGTCTGAAATCAGTTGAAAATAATCTCAATAAGTGTAATGATTACAAATAAAATTGCATTTAAACATTTATTAATACTGTTGTTAATGAAATATCGAAGTACTGTGTACAAATTGGAACCTTGATTATTGATATCTTTAAGGGATGGGAAATAAACAACTGGTATACATTTTTAAGGCTTTGCGCTGAGACAAAATATATATAAAAAAAATATTTTATTTTGAATCACAGTCAGTATAATGCTGAGCTTTAGTTAACATTACTCAGCATCCTGGAAGGAATATAGGTAACCTTCAGTAGCCGACGGTGTGACGAGTCATTCACCAACCCCAGGCATAAGAAGGCTCGACACCAGCTCGCCTTATCCCTTGATGAATTGTCCTGGGTAGTCACTCGAAGCTCACGCTGAGGAAGCAGTAAATGTCTGTTTTCAATGTAAAGAATGGGAGAGTGAGTCTTATGACTAGACATAAAGATCTTGTTTCTCATCGTCCACGCCAAGGCAGTAGCAAACGTGTCTTTCAGGGTACACAGATAGGATACGTCTTATGACTGGACATTAACGTATTGTTTCAGTAGATAGCATAGGGAGAGAGGCGGAATTACACGAAACGTTACAACTCTCTCAGTGCCTATGACGGTGTTTGTGACCAGAAATGATGTTAATGTTTTTCAAAAACATTAATTGGACTGAACAATAATAGAAAAGAATAATGTAAGCACTCAAATTAATATAAATATGACGCAAACAACCTAAATGGAGACAGCACACAAGTTGATTATAGTATATGTAGACCAATCAAAAGGCTATCTTCAACAAACTAAAAGTGTAAGTGACAAAAGCTTATATAAATTGAGAGGTCGCATGGCCTCTCAATTTATATAAGAACAAGTACCTTAGGATAAGGAAAGAGATATAATCACGTTGGCAATAACCTTTTAAAATGTTATAATTGGATTGTGATGCAATCATAGCTAACTTGAGGAGTTTACATTTGCACATAGACTGTATAAGGAGATTCCCTGTGAATATCATGGATATGACTCCTAAACATGTAGGAAAACTGCCGAACTGGATTGTCCATATCAACAAAAATCCTTAAGTTTAGTTACTCTAGTGATCTGAAATCTACCAAGTTCTTTCTCATGGATGGTCGGCTACTGCAGTTTATGCCAAGAATTTTGTTTGACTTGGTACAAAATATGGAATTCGTTTCTTTAAACTACTGGTCTACGTGTTCCTAGAATACATGAAACATAATGTCTAGACAATTACGGACGAAAATTCCATAACCAGCACAAACGGTTGGTATTTGGTGGAAGAATATGTTTCTGTAGTATTTTGAATTGAAAGAATACATTCCGGCATCATGCTTACCAGACCATGGATGAGTTAGCAATGCTGTAGAATAAAACGTAGACAGCTTCTGAACTACACTAGACTTGTAATTCGCAAACAGGCGAAATTATTTATAAACATGGGTTCGAGTCCTTGGCTAGTCGCAGTGTTGTTATTGATCAATACCACTTGTTCGTGGTTACAATAATATAAAATACTGCTCCTTGAGGCTAGTACACCAAACGGGGAGTAGAATGAAATTAGCTCAGAGGCACCCACACCACCGTATGTCCTCGGATCACGGTAAAACACATAGCTTTGCTGGGTGCGTGATTCTTGTAGGATTTGGTGGTCCTGTGACTTAGAGCATCATATGGTTTTCGCTCACCATGAGGCGGGCCAAAACAACATGGGTTCGAGTCCTTGGCTAGTCGCAGTGTTGCTATTGATCAATTCCACTTGTTCGTGGTTATATTAATATATATATATATATATATATATATATATATATATATATATATATATATATATATATATATATATATATATATATATATATATATATATATATATAACAATCGCGAACGAGCGATAAAAGATGCAAAATAACCATAGGGGCCTAGGCCTTTCGTGTTGCAATCACCACATCATGAGGTGCTTGCAATGTTGCAGAAATAAAGATATCCAGGCAGATTCGTTCAGAAAACGGCTCTATCTAAGATAACAAGAATTGCGCCAAGCAAATTGAAAAGTGGCAGACGATGCAGACAGCAAATTACGGAATATAGTCATTAAATCCAAGTGACAGAAGGTTGGTGTTAGTTTATTGATCAGTAATAGCCTTGACCATATGACGATCTGCTCAGAGATTAGTAAGGATATCGATGTAATATTCTCTGAATGGTTTTAGTATTGAAATCCCAAGATATCATTAATAACTCGCATACAAAAAAGGGAATCTTAAAGTGTCATTGTTGTAGTATATGCGAACTGAGTAATTTTGAAGTATAACATGGGCCTCAGTGACTCAACAAGTACTTACTCTGTAATTGATCAATAAAACTCCTCGGGCTTAAGGACCAACAAGAAATGTTCATAATTCGAAAGTCATTATTACCAGATCGTGGGAAGATCTCTCAACATGCAAGCGTAGAGTGCAAAATTAATGTAAATTTATTATTAATAAAACTGGATTAAGCGGCGTAAATTACATGGACATAGAATATGTGGGTGTTTAGTGTGCGTTGCCGGAGCTGCGTGTGTGTGTGTGTGTGTGTGTGTGTGTGTGTGTATGTGTTTGTGTGTGGGTGTGTATGTGTGTGTGTATGTGTGTGGGTGTGTATGTGTGTGTGTATGTGTGTATGTGTGTGTGTGTATGTGTGTGGGTGTGTATGTGTGTGTGTATGTGTGTGTGTATGTAGGTGTATGTATGTGTGTATGTGTATATGTGTGTGTATGTGTACTCACCTAGTTGTACTCACCTAGTTGTGGTTGCAGGGGTCGATTCATAGCTCCTGGCCCCGCCTCTTTACTGGCCGCTACTGGGTCACTCTCCCTGCGTCATGAGCTTTATCATACCTCTGCTTAAAGCTATGTATTGAGCCTGCCTTGACTACATCGCTTCCTAAACTATTCAACTTCCCGACCACTCTGTGACTGAAGAAATACTTTCTAACATCTCTGTGATTCATCTGAGTCTTCAGCTTCCAACTGTGTCCCCTTGTTGCTGTGTCCCATCTCTGGAACATTCTGTCTCTGTCCACTTTGTCAATCCCCTTAGCTCGGGACTAGTCTTGTTGCAAACCTTTGCACCTTCTCGAGCTTCTTCACGTGCTTAGCTAGGTGTGGGTTCCAAACTGGTGCTGCATACTCCAGAATGGACCTAACGTACAGAGTGTACAGGATCCTAAACGATTCTTTATTAAGATGTCGGAACGCTGTTCTTAGGTTTGCTAGGCGCCCGTATGCTGCAGCAGTTATTTGGTTGATGTGCGCCTCAGGAGATGTTCCTGGTGTTATACTCACCCCAAGATCTTTTTCCTAGACTGTACTCCGTCTACGGTCTTCTTTACCCTTCCCCAATCTTCATGACTTTGCACTTGGTGGGGTTGAACTCCAGGAGCCAACCCAGGAGCAAACAGGGACACTTCGGAGTCTATTCCTTCCGTCATGTCATTCACAAACACCAGAAACAGCACCGGTCCTAGGACTGACCCCTGTGGAACCCCGCTCGTCACCGGCGCCCACTCTGACACCTCGCCACGTACCATGACTCGCTGCTGTCTTCCTGATAGGTATTCCCTGATCCATTGTAGTGCCTTCCCTGTTACCCCTGCCTGGTCCTCCAGCTTCTGCACTAATCTCTTGTGTGGAACTGTGTCAAACGCCTTCTTACAGTCCAAGAATATGCAATCTACCCACCCCTCTCTCCCTTGTCTTATTGCTGTCACCCTGTCGTAAAACTCCAGTAGGTTTGTGACACAGGATTTCCCGTCCCTGAAACCGTGTTGGCCGTCGTTGATAAGCTCATTCCTTTCTAGGTGCTCCACCACTCTTCTCCTGACTATCTTCTCCATGACCTTGCATACTATACATGTCAGTGACACTGGTCTGTAGTTTAGTGCTGTGTGTGTGTGTGTGTGTATGTGTGTGTGTGTGTGTGTATGTGTATGTGTGTGTATGTGTGTGTGTATGTGTGTGTACTCACCTAATTGTACTCACCTAATTGTGGTTGCAGGGGTCGATACTCAGCTCCTGGCCCCGCCTCTTCGCTGTCCGCTACTGGGTCTCTGCTCTCCCTGCTCCATGAGCTTTATCATACCTTGTCTTAAAACTATGTATGGTTCCTGCCTCCACTATATCTTTCTCTAGACTATTCCACTTCCTGACTACTCTGTGGCTGAAGAAATGCTTAATAACATCTCTTTGACTCATCTGAGTCTTCAGCTTCCAGTTGTGTCCCCTTGTATCTGTGTTCCCTCTCTGGAACATCCTGTCACTGTCTACCTTGTCGATTCCCCGCAGTATTTTGTATGTCGTTATCATGTCTCCTCTGTGTGTGTATGTGTGTGTGTGTGTGTGTGTGTGTGTGTGTGTATGTGGGTGTGTGTGTGTGTGTGTGTGTGAACCCTCTATCTCATGAACTTTCCGTCACCTAAACTTTCCATTTATTGAACCTCCTCCTCCTCCTTGGATTTTCTTTCACATGAGCAGAAACTGGAAATAGTGTCTTCCTAAATTAGTTACAAATACCACTTTTATTATTACAAATACGCAATAATAAACTCCTTTTTGGAGTAAACAGAATTATGTCTAATTTTAGATGATCCTAAAACAGGGCTCCTATATCTATATATATATATATATATATATATATATATATATATATATATATATATATATATATATATATATATATATATATATGCAAAAGTATCACAGTAAACAGGTGATATCAAAATATGCAAGAACCACTATGAAAAAAATAGATGATTCAGTTTGTACTATCACATTATCAAGGAACTATAACAGGAAACATGACAAGAAGGTTATATAAGGGGCGAGATGTGACTGTGAGGTGTAGTCTCGCCCCTTATATGCTTCTTGTCATGTTTCCTGTTATAGTTCCTTGATAATGTGAGTAGTCACGAAAGCGCTTGGAATTCCTCTATTTTTTCATAGTGGTTGTCTTGCATCATATATATATATATATATATATATATATATATATATATATATATATATATATATATATATATATATATATATATATATATATATATATATATATATATAATATAATATATATATATATGCAAAAATATCACAGTAAACAGGTGATATCAAATATGTAAGAGCAACTTAAATAGAGGAATTCCAGTGCTCGTGATCATCACATTATCAGAACTATAACTAGAAACATGACAAGAAGGGCTTAAGGGGAGACTAGTCACAGTCACATCACTACAAAGACTACACCTCACAGTAGCATAACATCGCACGACTCTGTGAAGAGGAACATTGTGAGGTGTAGTCTTTGTTAGTGTGATTTGACTGTGAGGTGTAGTCTCGCCCCTTATATAAGCCCTTCTTGTCATGTTTCCTGTTATAGTTCTTGATAATGAGTAGTACAAACGCTTGAATTTCTATTTTTTCATAGTGGTTGTCTTGATATATATATATATATATATATATATATATATATATATATATATATATATATATATATATATATATATATATGTCGTGCCGATTAGGTAAAACTGGTCAATTAGCAAGAACTCATCTAAAATTAAGTCCTTTCTAAAAATTTCTCTTATACGTTTGAAGATATATTTTTGTCATTTATATTAATGTAAAAAATTATAATTTTGTACCAAGAGAAACTTTGAAAACCTACCTAACCTTATTACAACAAGAACAATTTAATTTAGCCTAACCCAACTAAATATATTTTAGATACGTTAACATTAATTTAATAATAAACAAACACAATGAAATATATTTTTTTCGTTAGGTTCAGAATGATTTTTGCGAAATTATTGCATACACAAATTTTCGCTTGTCTTATATGGCAAGAAGAGCGTTGCTATTTAAGCCAAAATCGCCAGTTTTACCTAATCGGCACGACATATATATATATATATATATATATATATATATATATATATATATATATATATATATATATATATATATATATATATATATATATATATATATATATATAAGTATAAGGAGCCCTGTTTTAGGATCATCTAAAAGCTAATTATTGAAAACGAATATTAAGTCTTAAGCTCGAGAAAAGTGTCACTAGATACCAACAAATCGACGAACATATTGATTAATAATTGTGAGGTAAGGATTTGAGAGTTCTGATGAATGTAAATCTAAAATTCACGGTAAGAGCGAATGAATACAGGTACGGTTTTTATAACTCGAGACTCTAGCACTATGAATACTAATGTTAGTAAACAACTTTAGTCTCATGAGACTGATGGTTGGGGCAGCAAATAGTGGCGACAAGATGTTACAAACAGACAAACATTAAGAGCAAAAAGACGAAATGTCGCTCATTGTTCAGCATTATCAAGCAAGTCTTGGTAAAGCTCAACACTGTGCGAAGCCTCGTTGGAATATGGTCACGCTCTACAAGCTCTAGCTGTACCATAAGAACATAAGAATGGAGGAACACTGCAGCAGGCCTACTGGCCTAAGCTATGCAAGTCTTTCTAAAAAAACAGAGGTCGGAGAACGTTTTTAGGTATTACTCCAAAAACAAATTTTGTACAGCGAAATTTCCCACTAGACTAAAAAGTCCACAGAATCTGGAAAACACGAGGAGCATTCAAATTCAAAATAGTTTATTGAATCCATTTGTAAGGAGAATACAGTCATACAAGCTGAAAAGTATGTATTATACGCGATAAGGCAACTTTAAAAAATAAAACACAAAATTAACAAAATAATAAAATGAAAATAAGCAAAAAATAGTAACAGGCAAATTTAATAAAAATCTTATTGGGAATTAAAGAATTTCATTGAAAACGTTTTCACTTCAGGTTTTGGAGAAATAATGATGTTTCATTTTTGATACATTATCAGAATTAGGGATTTTTGATGTCAAAACAATTTGTTACTGTATTCGACCTTCAGCTAATTTCTGTATTTTCTTTTTAAGTTAAATGAGAGTGAAAAATCTTTGATCGCAAAGATAGGCAGTTGCAAACGGCAGCAGTATTTTTAACGTTTACTTTTGTGCAATTCTGAAATCCTTTACAGCTCTTGACATCCAAGAAAAGGACAGATCTGCGTTGTTCTGAAATTCGTTGCTTCATTGTTAGAGCGAAGTTCAAGAAGCACCTCTGCCAATCCTTCAGGC
The DNA here is from genome assembly GCA_009830355.1 of Cherax destructor. Taxonomy (NCBI): domain Eukaryota; kingdom Metazoa; phylum Arthropoda; class Malacostraca; order Decapoda; family Parastacidae; genus Cherax; species Cherax destructor. The sequence goes on from WNWK01024898.1 coordinate 20,371, forward strand.
TCTTCTGGCACATCAACAATTTCACAGTCGAAGGAATTCACAGCCAAACTCACAGAATCAAGATCTGGAAAGTATTCACAGAACCTCTTTCTGAGTTTGGTAAGATGCCCTATAACTGTATCATTGATGTCACCAAAAGAAAGATCTTCAGAATCTTCCATAAACACAGTTAACTTTGGAAAGACAGCTATTTTATTTTGTTCTTCTTTCTGGCTCTAATACAGAAGCTTTGATTCAAACGCTGAAATGTTATCTCTGGCAATTCTTTATTCAGAGCATTCATATACCCAAAGATGTCAGCTAAATATGCGAGATGTGCACAATAGTTTGTTAACTTATCTGCGAGGACGTGTTTTGATCAACCAGAAAAAAATCAAGTACAATATTGAGAGCCGAAACTCATTTCAGAACATTTCCACGCGAAAGTCACCTCACTTTTTGTGTGATAAAGTAGACCTGAATATTCAGCATCTGCATCCTCACATAATTCACGAAATATCCCCGTGTTTAGTGCATGTCCTTTGACAACACTGCCAATCATGATATCATGCATGACGGCTTCCAGTGCAGGTTCGAAATGCTTCAAAAACCAGTTCCTGGCGATGGATCATACACTGGATAACTTAAATTTTTTGGATTCTCCTCTCTGGCCAAAGCCGAAAAGCCACTGACATGACCCAACATGGCTGGAGATCCATCAACAAACAGCAATGCAGTCTTCCCACTTTAAATTTACGCTTGGTGTTTTGAAGTATTCATTAACCTTGTTGAAGACGTCAATGCCACGAGCTCTAAACTCGAGACGAGAAAAAAACAAGATTTCCTCTTCAATTGCATCGAAACCTTTGTTCCGAATATACACCATCAGCTGCGAATTGCTACTGACATCTGTAGTCTCATTAATTAAGCTGAACAGCAAAATGTTTGCTAGGCTCTAAACTAACCATTCCCAGAGATTTGCTCCATAGTCTGTAACAATGTACAGTTGTGTCAATCCGTTTTCCGCTGAGTTTCTTCTCTTATAATGAGGGCAAAACCATGTTTTGATTTAGTATTCAACCGCCATAAGTGTAAGTAAAGGCCAACTATTGTTTTAATAATTAATCTTAATATGCAAATACCTTTCCTTCATCCCTATCATCATTCACATTATTTTATTCTTATGAATACTTCCTGACGGTACTCACATATATAACACTTTACTCCCATCACTCTATAAAAGGTACTGGATTCCTTAATCCATACTGAGGGAGAGAAAGAGAGAGCGAGAGATCTGTCATTTCAGCAGAGTTTTTTAACACAGAAGGGATGTATGTGGCCACACTTGGCTCCACTTTGAGGACAACGAGAAGTGAGCTTCTACACAACAAGACGGGCAGCAAACAACAACTATAATCTGACTGTATCCTTCTCCGGAACATCTCTTCGTCTGACATAATTTACTTCAGGATGACTCGAATCTGGAAATTTTTTGTACAGCAAAGCGACATCAACGAAGTAAAGTCATTTGATCAAATGAAATCGCTGGTCCCACAGATGGCTCCAACTTCATCTCTGAAAATAAAAAGGCTTTCAAATGAGCTGACGCAGGTAACAGAGCTCTTAGCTTGTAAATGAACCTCACCGTGTAGAACTCTGCGTAAAAAAAAGAGAGAGAGAGAGAGAGAGAGAGAGAGAGAGAGAGAGAGAAGTGAGCGAGTTTATTTGTATTTATGACTGCCACCTGCATATCAGTTTGCATGCAACGAGCGGTGCAACGCATGCGAAACAGTTTGCCGTAAATAATAATGTGTCGACTCAGTATTCGTAGTGGTTTTGGTGGTTGAAAAAGGGGTGGTATTATCGGTGCTTAAGTTAACTCACTCACTTATTTTGATTGTCACTCCCACTGTGCTGGGCCTCTTGGTTAACATACTCTTTTGGATGTATGCAGATTTGTGTAACAAAATACAACTGTTGCTACGCTGAGGCGACGTTTAATATATTCTTCGTGTTTTGGTTGCCTTCTAAACACAATTTCCTCTTTTATCTACTAAGAACATATACCATAAAAAATAATTTGTAGAAATTTGAGATTATATTGATATGACTTTAGCGAGTGTATATATATATATATATATATATATATATATATATATATATATATATATATATATATATATATATATATATATAATATATATATATATATATATATATATATATATATATAATTTCAGTGTGGATCCTGTGCCAAAAGTTTGTGTTTCCTTGGTAAAAATAAATTACAATGCGAATGGGTTTTATATTATATTATATGAGAGTAGAAAATGAACAATGGTGATAAATGAATGATCATTGTATGGGGACTGCAAACACACTCGTAGCAGATAATACGGTTCACTCAAGAAGAGTTCTATATATGGATTGATAAAAACCTCGCTGATCGAAATATGTCCCTATATTACTCTCATTTATCAGCACTCGCCTCCTGCCACGTGATCATACGAGGATATTGTTGCATATTTTAAGTGTTCCAACTCAACAGGCTTAAAGGTTAGTAAATATGAAGGGGATTCTTAGGGAATGAATGGGGACGAATGGAAAGGGTGGGGAAAAGGGGTTAGGAGTATTGCGCCCCCTGAATGGGGCTCAATGTTTATAGTGTATATTTTATGTATATATTTACCTTTTCATTTAATTTTATATTGCCGATTTTTTCATTAATAGCTAAAATGAAAATGTTTGCTTTATATTATTATTTGACTGATTATATTAGCTATGTATGTAGGTAGGATGTAACATATTACACTTCTGTGTTCGCTATTGAAGAGTTGTGATTGGCTGTCCGCCTTCGGAAACTGACTTGCTAACTATCGCTTGCTTGTTTGTGTCAGGTGGCATCTTGCTCCGTTGCTGGGGTAACACGGGTGAGTCAAGTGATCTCACCTGATGTGAGGCTTGCAGTCCATACCTCTCTCTCTTTCTCTCTCCATCTGCTTCTAGTCCTGAAAGCATCTCTCGAGCGACTTCTACGAGAAACATCTCACCAGGGATCTCTCTCTCGTCTCTGGCTGTTTGTTCATTATTAAGACTGTTTTGGTAGAGTATGGTTTCGCTGGTGAGTTGAAAACGTACCTCTCGTTCAGACTTAGTAATTTTGACGTTTAGCAGAGGTTGTGTGTGTCGTGGAGACACTCTTCAACCCTGGTCCCAAGCTGAAGCTTCTGACTTACTTTGTGTGGCATCTACGCACCGTCGTCGGGGATTTGGTTATGCTAAAATTAGATTCAGTGTTAAGGGAGCTTTATGCCTTTTATGGAGGATCTGCTGATGGTCCTCAGTTAGGGTCTTTATTTTGTCTCCTTGTTCCTGAAGCTGTGCGGCTGCTTGGTACATTATTGCTGTTTGGCGAATGTTTCGTCATTTTGTACAAGCTAACTGTTTTTATGGTCGAGAAGATAGTTTATTTGAGGACTTATTGTCAGTCATTATTTAAGTCTATTTGGAGTCAAGTCTTATTGAGACTTTGAGCACACATACACATCAATACACTTGTATATATTTATATTATTAGTATTTAAGGGTATATCTCATCATAGTAAAGTACTCACGATTTGTACTGTCACGAAAAGTGCTGTGGAGTAATGTGCTCCTACGATAATGTACTGTAACTTGTACTTAGCTTATTGATGAATCCAAGATGTCGCAGCCATCCCCAACACCTTCTCAGGGGGATCCATCTATGGCCTCATTCTCCACAGGGCTGTAAGGTAAACATCAAGTGAGTATAATTATTGCCCCAAAGGGCATATATCCATATTTCAGTCTTGATGGACTGAAAGGCGGTTTACTCACGTGTTTGGACTTAAAAGTCCACGTATAACCGCCGTCAATAGGTAAATTTTGATGTTCTTGAAATACAAGAACTGCGCAGTTCCCTGTCTGACAAGAACACAAAAACATACCTTGCTCTTGTAACGAGCGATGGTGTTGGCTCCACCATATACGGCGGAAATGCTGTCTTGATTGTAGAATGTCGCTGATGAGTCACCGTCTTGTTTCGATGGAGTTCACTTGCGATTGTCTCTACGTTTGTCTTTTGGCAACAATCAAAGCTGCGCACACTTCTGAATATACCGCGATTTTATTCACTAAACACGCTGGAACAGAGTTCTTATCTTATTTCCCGACGTTAGTAGAGATTAAATTAGAATAACGGACGCGTACGACTAATGTCTTTGTTGAGTTACGTCGCCTCGCGCCGTATGACCTGCGTCGTATGACCTCTTCCGGAGCTCGTATTCAATCAACCCCTCGTGGTGCCTCTTGCAGTCTCGTGGGTCTGGCATGCTGAGGTCAGCACAATTTCAACAATTGCTACAAGTGGCAATTAAAATGTTTGTGTTCCTAAATTTCAATCACTGGAACACATGATTGTAATTTTCAAGTGTAGAAACTAATACAACAGTTTACTGTAATCTTCCTGTTACGGCAAAGAGTTACATTTATCTCAAATCTCTATTAAGTCACATACACTCGCTGCTACTTGGTCAGACCACGTGACACACTGTGGTCAGTACATCTGGAATGAGTTATTTTGTTTATGCACCCAGACTCGCCTCGTCTGGCCCTTCCTAAGGAGGAAAGGGTGAGGACCCTTAACAAGGGTAGTAAGGGCGCATACCCCCTCCTTTGGAGAATTTTCTCCACAAGTGCCCTCAGCACTATACCATATGTACAATTCAATATTGGACTACAAGAGATATCCTAAACTTATTATCCACCTAGACACCTTTTGTATTAAAGATCTCAAATTTTATTTCGTTTGATTATTATCACCTTGTTGTAATCCCAAAACTCTATTAATATTTCATTCAATTCAAGGGATAACTAAACCTGATCCTATTCTGACTTGTTACAAAAACCAGAAACAGGCTGAATGCTAGAGGGGAAGACCTTCTAGTATTCTCTGGGGATGTCTATATTTTATAGATATCGCCCTTTTTGTAACAGGCGGATTGCAGGTAATTAGATGGCACGTATCTCGTTATTATCAAACAGAAGATCAAGGTCCAATAATCCTTTTCCGAATAGCCCTGAGAGATTGAACACAGTTTATTAACACAAATAATCCTTATTCTGTAGATGAATGGTTCAGAGAGCCGACAAGTTGATAAATTAGACATATGTACAACATTTGGGTATCTTTACTGAGGAAACGTTTCGCCACACAGTGGCTTCATCAGCCCATACAAAGAATGGTTCTCCACCATTCTCTGTTGTATTGGACTGATGAAGCCACTGTGTGGCAACTTTCCTCAATAAAGATCCCAAACGTTGCACATGTGTCTAATTTATCAATCCTTAACCTCTTGCTCATGCTACTCTTGAAAACGGGCAATATAAAGTACGGGACACTGAAAGGTGATGCTTAGTATGAGAAGCAGCTTAAATAAACGTATGAGAGTGTATGGGGAAAAAAATTACAAGAGGCAATCCTACAGTCCATGTTGAGACTGACAGCTGAGGATTAACTTTAGTCTCATTGCTTCTAATTCTGTCCAGGTACTAATATTATGCTCTACGTAGCTCACTGTCAAGTGTTCGTCCTAAGGAGTTCCTCAGTTAACCACAGCCTTTCCCTGCCTAGTACTGATGTTAATTTGATAAATGCAAAGTTCTTGTCCAGCACCTTCACCGTCTGTGTATAGCCTATTTCACTGAATTGTAACTTGCAAAAATCTTAACACATTTGTGTAGCCCTCTTGTTTGTCAACTGCATTCCATGTTTTTTTCGTTATTGACTTTCTTTGCTCATCAAATGTTTATTTGTGTTTGAGCTCATCAATGTGTTCAGTATCTTAAAGGTTTGCGTGAGACATTCCCCGTAGTCTCCGTTAAGTAAAAACGAGAACGCTCAAGCTTTGACTCTTGCTTCATATTTTTTTTTAACTAGGGTACAAGGCACTAGGTTACACATCTCTGCATGCTCTCAAACCTATTTTCCCATTTCATTTAGTCTGAAGGAAAATACTTAGAGCATAATCCAGGGCACTGTGAAAAGTAAAATTTGTTTTTTATAGTTATACTCAAAATTCCTCCTCTTTCAGAGGACAAGCCAGGTGTGAGACACCTTTCTCTGAGACAGTCTTTCCCCTCAATCTACCTGTTGCAACTCTTGCAACATTGCTTATCTCTGGCGAAGCATGGAAGTGCGAATGACCTAGAGCTAGTGCTTTCCATTACCTGGTGACTTGTTTTGCATTGTTGCAATTGGTTTGCATGCATATATCGTGGCGACTAAACCGAAATGGATAGTTTGGCTTAAAAAACAGTCGTGAAAATCTTTGCAGAGTGAAAATCTTTGCAATAATTCTGCGAAAATCAATCCGAACATAACAATAAAGCATATTTTGATATTACATAACAAAACAGAACAAATTGATATTGCATAAATTGTAACTAATTCATCACGTGGTTAGAAGAATTAGGTTAAAATAAATTACGTTCATTTCAGCAAAGTTAGGTGAGGTCTCTTAAGTTGTTTGGGGCAAAACAAAATATTTTTACTCAGCCTGACCTGACCCATTCCTATGCCTATTCTATTTTAGCACACCCTTCCGTAAGCATCTACCTGTCCCTTCTCTTCCCTTTCTCAGTATTCTCCCTCTTGATTCGCTGCTCTCCAGTTTACCTCTGGTGTCCCTCCTCTTGCTTCACTGCTCTCCAGTTTACCTCTGGTCTCCCTCCTCTTGCTTCACTGCTCTCCAGTTTACCTCTGGTCTCCCTCCTCTTGCTTCGCTGCTCTCCAGTTTACCTCTGGTCTCCCTCCTCTTGCTTCACTGCTCTCCCTCCTCTTGCTTCACTGCTCTCCAGTTTACCTCTGGTCTCCCTCCTCTTGCTTCACTGCTCTCCAGTTTACCTCTGGTCTCCCTCCTCTTGCTTCACTGCTCTCCAGTTTACCTCTGGTCTCCCTCCTCTTGCTTCGCTGCTCTCCAGTTTACCTCTGGTATCCCTCCCTTCCGTCACCCCTCCTAACCCTCCAGCAACTGGACACTGGGAATGACTTAAGTGAAGCTATGAAAACAAGTCATTTCCGTGGCCAGAAATTACCCTGTTGGGACTAAACACAGCCAGAAAGGTAAGACTTCTGGCAGCACGTAACAATAAAACCGTTTTAGAAGGCAAGATAGTGTATAGCCACGTTGTATCACTAAGGGCGGTAATCGCTAATATTCGGAATGGTGTTTGGAGCTTCAAGGATTACCGGATGTTAGACCGTTTCAAGAAATTACATTTCCTGCGATTGGTGTAACGGGAGAGGCTGCTAATATGGGAGCAGTTTGCTTATATTTGTAAAAGAGGCGTGTTTTAACCATTTGAAAAATATTGTAAGCCGAATTCTTAGGACACGTTCACATCTTTACCAGGAAAACTCTCCAATATAATTCTAGTTTCTAGCACACTAAACGTCTAAATGTGAAGGGGGGGGGTACAGGGAGGATATGATAACGACATATAAAATACTGAGGGGAATCAAAAGATGGACAGGACAGGATGTTCCGGGAATGGGACACAACAACAAGGGGACACAGTTAAAAGTTGAAGACTCAGATGAATCACAGGGATGTTAGGAAGTATTTCTTCAGTCAGAGAGTTGTCGGGAAAGTGAAATAGTCTGGGAAGTGATGTAGTGGGGCAGGATCCATACATAGCTTTAAGAAATATGATCAAACTAATGTAGCAGTGGAGAGGACCTTGCGGCGACCGTGAAAAGGGGGGGCCGCAGCTGTGAATCGCCCCCGCAACCACAACTAGGTGGGTCATTTATAACGGCTCTAGGATTTTGTCAGCGGTCATTGTGCATGATAGTCATTGAACGTCCCTAAAAAGTATAACAAGATTTCAAAAGTATGATAAGGTCTAAAAAATTTTCAATTTAATTTGAAAGTGGGTGTTTTATTGGAACCATGGTGGGGGGAGGGGCGGCTGGTCAACTGCAGACAGCAGCGTTGACACAAGTGGATAGGAGGGGGTAGGGAGGACAGTAAGAACCCTAAAATACAAAAGGAATTGACAAGGTGAACAGGGGTTAGAATGTTTCTGAGATGGGGCACAGGAACAAGGGAAAACAACTGGGGATGAAAACTCATGAGTCATAGAGGGGTTAGGAAATATGTCGTTCGCCTTAGATTGCCAGGAAGTGGAACAATCTGGAGAGTGAAATATGGATGCAAGTTCAATACATAGCTTTAAGAATAGGTATGATAACGCTCATAGAGTAGGGAGGAGTGATTTATTATCGACCAGTGAAGAGGGGGGCCCAGGAGCTATGAATTGCCCTGCTCACATATAGGTAGTAACCCTCCCAAAAAAAGTCCAACCAACTCCCTTGCCAGACACGTCTCAACATTCTCTCCAACATTGATTTCCAAATTACTGTCACTGCATTCACTACAATCCGGGGTATCACCACTAATAGACACAACCAGGTTCAATCCTTTGCAGAGGTTAAAATGCAAGGACTGAAATTAAATACATATGGGCGAGACATCCAGACCTCCCAAAAACATTTCTGAACACCAATTCGCCAGCAGAGCGAACGTTTAAAAAAGTCTGTGTTCACACTGAAATATCCACAGCCATTTAATTAAGTACAAAGACGCACCAGCCATTTCCCAGTAAGGCAGAGTGACCCCAATTGCTAAATTTTTCCCGGCATTTCAGTGCCTCATACGAACCCTAGTTTACGAAAGGGAAAGGGTTCTTCTCCACCTCCCCCTGGGG
>WNWK01024899.1:0-29139 GCA_009830355.1 Cherax destructor
TAAACCCATACCTCTAACTAATCCTAGTTTAAAGCCCTAACAACATCCTCAACTGAGCTAGAGAGAAATTCTACACCTGCCCTGGATAAGTGAACCCCATCCCTGGCATACATGTCATTTCGGCCATAGAAGTGGTCCCAGTTGTCAATGAATGGGATTGCATTATCCTTACAGTGTTTGTCCAGCCAGCAATTTATACCAATCGCTCTGGACAGCCATTCATTTCCAACACAGGTTGTTGTAAATGGAAGGTTTGGTGAAGCACCAAACATTCATGGACCAGTATGCCTGCTGTACTGTTCCTCTATTCCTTAATGATAGCTAGACATATTTCAAATTTGTCAACTAGCTGCTATATTTCTTGACAATAATGTAGGCAAAATATTAACGACGTAATCTCGGCTCAAAGGATAATTTCAAATTCATTTCAGGCACTTGCTGTGGGGAATTACTGAATTACAATATTTAAACATTTCATTATCGTAAGCAGAGGAAACGTACCATTAAAATTAGGTAGATTGTTTTCTTGGCGATTTGAAAGTTCCGGAAACCAAATTGCAAAAACATTACATATGAAAAACGTTGAGTGTCTGGTACCAACAACAGATGTTCAGAATAAAAGAAGGTCGTAAAAGACAAATCGAGTGCTGGATAGCCTAGTTCTTGCTTTTCTTAGGTTTACATTTCGTTTCCCCTCCCACTGCTGGTAAATAACTTGAGTTATTCTTATTCATGGCAGAAGGGCTCTCTCGATCAGACTTATGTGTAAGAAGGTGTTATACAAGCAAGGACTTGCTTTTGAAAAACTGGAAGCATAAAGAGCATTTATGGTTTTGCTCACACGCATTTTTGCGCCGTTGTTTTGGCCATTTTCCAACACATAAGAACATAAGAATGGAGGAACACTGCATCAGGCCTATTAGCCTATACTAGGCATGTCCTACACAATCCGTCGCACTAACAGAATATTTGCGCAACCAAATTTTCAATGCTACCCAAGAAATAATCTTTGATAATTCTATTTACTCATGTGCGAGTCCAACTCAAATCCAACCCCTCTCACTCATGAATTTATGCAACCTAAATTTGAAACTACTCAAGGTCCAAGCTTCAATAACCCTACTAGGCAGACTGTTCCACTCATCAACTACCCTATTCCCAAACCAATACTTTCCTATATCCTTTTTAAAGCTAAACTTATCTAACTTGAATCTATTATTGCGGGTTCTCTCTTGGAGAGATGTCCTGAAGACCTTATTTATATCCCCTTTGTTAATACCCATTTTCCACTTGTATACCTCGATCATGTCTCCCCTCATTCTACGTCTTACAAGTGAATGTAATTTTAGGGTCTTCAATCTTTCTTCATACGGAAGATTTCTAATGCTATGTATTAATTTAGTCATTCTACGCTGAATGTTTTGTAATGAATTAATGTCCATTTTGTAATATGGAGACCAGAACTGAGCTGCGTAATCTAGGTGAGGCCTTACTAATGATGTATAAAGCTGTAATATAACCTCTGAACTTCTGTTGCTTACACTTCTTGATATAAATCCAAGTAATCTGTTAGCCTTATTACGTACGCTTAGGCACTGCTGTCTTGGTTTAAGGTTGCTGCTTACCATAACCCCCAAGTCCTTCTCGCAATTTGTATCGCTAAGTTCTACACCATTCAACTTATAATTGCTTGGGTTATGCATTTATCTACATTGAACTGCATCTGCCACTTTTCTGACCACGAATTGAGTTTGTCTAAATTATGATTAAGTTCCCTGACATCTATGTTTGAATAAATTATCCTACCTATCTTCGTGTCGTCGGCGAATTTGCTCATATCACTAGTAATTCCCTCATCAAGGTCATTGATATATATTATAAACAACAACGGGCCCAAGACTGATCCCTGTGGAACACCGCTTGTTACAAGTCCCCATTCGGATTTAGCCCCATTTATGCACACTCTCTGCTTCCTATTGGTGAGCCATGACTCGATCCATGACAGCACTTTTCCCCCAATGCCATGAGCTGCCACTTTCTTTAACAGTCTCTGGTGCGGTACTCTATCAAAAGCCTTACTAAAGTCTAAATAAACAATATTGAATTCTCTATCGTGATCAACAGCCTCAAAAGCTTTAGTGAAGAAGGTTAATAAATTAGATAGGCAGGAACGGCCCCTCGTGAATCCATGCTGAGTATCATTAATCAAATTATGGTTATCTAGATGGCTTCTAATAATATCAGCTATAATTGACTCTAGTAATTTGACTACAATTGAGGTCAGGCTTATTGGGCGGTAATTTGACGGTAGTGACTTGTCCCCTGCTCTAAAAATAGGAATTACATTAGCCATCTTCCACATATCAGACACTACACCTGTTTGGAGATATAATTTAAAAATGTTACTTAATGGTTCACATTTTGCATTCCTTAAGAACCCTTGCAAAAAGCTCATCAGGACCCGGCGATTTATTTTGTTTAAGTTGGTCTACTTGTTTCATTACCATTTCGCTAGTGACTGTGATATTACATAATTTATCTTCTTAAGGACCACTATAAAAATTAATTACTGGGATAGTATTAGTGTCTTCCTGTGTGAAAACTGAGAGAAAATAATTATTAAAAATAGAGCACATATCATTCTCTTTGTCCCCAGAGTTATTTTTAAGAGGACCTATCTTATCTCTAACTTTTGTTCTATAAACCTGGAAAAAACTTTTTGGTTTAGTTTTCGAATCCCTAGCAACTTTTATTTCATAATCCCGTTTAGCTTTTCTTTTCCCCTTTTAATTAACGTCCCTTTTAATGTTAGTATAATGATTTATAAGATGACCCTCACCTCTTTTTATGCGCCTATAAATTCCTTTCTTTTGCCTTAAAAGATATTTGAGCCTTTTATTCATCTATTTTGGGTAATTTCTACTTGATCTAATTTCTTTATATGGGATAAATGTTCTTTGGGCAGCCTGTATAGTGTTCAGAAAACTGTCATATTGATAGCTCTCTTCGTTACCCCAGTCCACAGATGATAAGTGTTCTCTAAGCCCATTGTAATCTGCTAAGCGAAAGTCAGGGACCATTACTGAATTATCCCTACTGTCATACATCCATTTAATGTTAAAGGTAATTGATTTGTGGTCGCATGTGCCGAGTTCCTCTGTAATTTCTAAATTAATAACAAGGGTTTCCCTGTTTGCAAGAACCAAGTCAAGTAGGTTATTTCCCCTTGTAGGTTCTGTCACAAACTGCTTCAAAAAACAATCCTGAACTACTTCTAAAAAGTCGTTAGATTTTAAATTCCCTGTCAAGAAATTCCAATCAATTTGACTAAAGTATAAGTCCCATAGAATTACTACGTTATCATGCCTTGTGGCCTTAACAATTTCCTCCCAAAGTAGTCTCCCTTGTTCCCTATCTAAGTTTGGAGGACGGTATATCACGCCTAAAATAAATTTTTCACACCCTTCTTAAAATTCTATCCAGACAGACTCTGTATGCATTATTTCAGACTTTATACCCACTTTTATGCAAAAATTTAAATGTTCACGAACATAGAGTGCCACACCACCCCCTTCCCGATACGTCTGTCTACTTGGAACAATTTAAAACCCTGGATGTGACATTCAGCAGGCAAGTCCCGATTTTTCATATTAAACCATGTCTCAGTTATTGCAAAAACATCCATATTACCCGCACTAGCAACTAATCTCAACTCGTCAATCTTATTCCTAGCACTACGACTATTGGTGTAATATACATTTAAAGACCCTACTTTCACTTTACCCTTCCTGCTCATTACTGTTTTTCCACTATACCTATTACTGTCCTTGTCACCTAGTGCCACTGGCTTTCCAGTATCAACCTTATTCTTTCTATTACTAGTTCCCCTAGAACTCATAATATTACTACACTGGGACTTCACTGTTTTTCTCCAAAAACCCATACCACTAATTTTTTCTAGTTTAAAGCCATAACAGCTCCCTCTGCTGCAGTTGCCAGTGCCCCCACCCCAGACCTGGATAAGTTAACCCCATCCCTGGCATACATGTCATTTCTACTATAGAGAGGTCCCAGTTGTCAATGAATGTTACTGCATTTTTCTTACAGTATTTGTCCAGCCAGCAATTCACACCAATTGCCCTGGACAGCTATTCATCTCCAACTCCTCTCCTTGGCAAAATACCACATATGACAGGGTTCCCAACCTTCTTCCTAATTATGTCTATTGCTGACCTATACCTGCTAGACAGGTCCTCACTCCTACGTCTGCCAACATCGTTACCTCCAGCACTGAGACAGATAATAGGATTGCTCCCATTACCTCTCATGATGTCGTCCAGACGGCTAACAATATGCTCCTTCCAGCCCCAGGAAAGCAAACCCTCTGTCTCCTACTTCTATCTTTCAAGCAGAAGGCCCTATCCATGTACCTAATCTGACTATCCCCAACAAGAACAATGTTCTTACCTTCCTTGGTGTCGTTCGTCGTGATGTTCCCAGTAGTCGACTCACATTCATCCGGTAGCACAGAGAATCGGTTTGATGTTTCCACAACAGTTTCCTGGTTCTTCGTTGATTCTACCTCTCAATCCGTCATCTTGATCTTTAACTTTGTCCCATGCATTCCAGCCACTGTCAGGTTCCTTTCTTGGCTTGAGGATTCTCAACAGGAGGATTACTACGAATCCTCTTGTTTTCCTCAGTCAGTCGCTGTATCTCAAGCTTAGCTACCCTCAGTTCTTCCTTCAGCTGCTGGTAGAGTAGCTCAAGAGAGGACATCTTGTTCAGATTCACAGAGAGCACACAAGACACGTCTTCACTGAGTTCTTATATAAACGCTGGACTTCTGTTGCTTACACTTCTTGATATAAATCCCAGTAATCTATTTGCTTAGGCATTGCTGACTTGGTTTGAGGTTGCTGCTTACCATAACCCCCAAATCCTTTTCACATTCTGTACGGCTGAGTTCAACATTATTAAGCTGGTAGGTGCAAGGGTTATGAACATTCCCGAGCTTAAGAACTTTGCATTTATCTACATTGAACTGCATCTGCCATTTTTCTGACCAGGAATTGAGTTTGTCTAAATCCTCCTGAAGTTCCTTGACATTTACGTCTGAATCGATTATCCTACCTATCTTCGTGCCATCAGCGAATTTGCTCATATTACAATTTATTCCCTCGTCAAAGTCATTTGTATATATTATAAACAACAACGGGCCTAAAACCGATCCCTGTGGAACGCCACTTGTTACAGATCCCAACTCAGATTTAATCCCATTTATGCACACCCTCTGCTTCCAATTGGTGAGCCATGACTCGATCCATGACAATACTTTTCTCCCAATGCCATGAGCAGCCACTTTCTTTAACAGTCTCTGATGTGGTACTCTATCAAAATCCTTACTAAAATCCAAATAAACAATATCGAATCCTTTATCATGATCAACTGCCTCAAAAGCCTTACTGAAAAAAGTTAATAAATTAGTTAGGCAGGAACGGCCCCTGGTGAATCCATGTTGAGTATCATTTATCAAATTATGCCTATCGAGATGGCTTCTTATGTTATCAGCTATAATCGACTCTAGTAATTTGCCTACAATTGATGTTAGACTTATTGGGCGGTAATTTGATGGTAACGACTTGTCCCCTGCTTTAAAAATAGGAATTACATTAGCCATCTTCACGTATCAGACACTACACCTGTTTGAAGAGATAGGTTAAAAATGTTAGTTAAAGGTTCACAGAGTTCCATTTTGCATTCCTTAAGAACCCTTGCAAAAAGCTCATCAGGACCTGGCGATTTACTTTGCTTCAAACGGTCAATCTGTTTGATAACCATTTCGCTAGTGACTGTGATACTACATAATTTATCTTCTTCAGGCACACTAAAATACCTAATTCTTGGGATATTATTAGTGTCTTCCTGAGTGAAAACCGAGAGAAAATAATTATTAAAAATAGAGCACATTTCTTTCTCTTTGTCAGTAAGATACCCATAATTATTTTTAAGAGGCCATATCTTATCTCTAACTTTTGTTCTATACACCTTGAAAAAACTGTTTGGGTTAGTTTTCGAATCCCTAGCAACTTTAATTTCGTAGTCCCGTTTAGCTTTTCTTATCCCCTTTTTAACGTCCCTCTTAATTTCAATATACTGATTCATAAAATGACCCTCACCTCTTTTGATACGCCTATAAATTCCTTTCTTCTGCCTTAAAAGAAGTTTGAGCCTATTATTCATCCATTTTGGGTCATTTCTATTCGATCTAATTTCTTTATATGGGATAAATGTTCTTTGGGCAGCATGCATAGTGTTCAGAAAACTGTCATATTGATAGCTCTCTTCATTACCCCAGTCCACACATGATAAGTGTTCTCTAAGTCCATTGTACTCTGCTAAGCGTAAATCTGGGACCGTTACTGAGTTATCCCTACTATGAAACTTCCATTCAATGCCAAAGGTAATATTCACCTTATTCTGCCTATTACTAGTTCCCCTAGAACTCATAATATTACTACACTGAGTTTTCACTGTTTACTCCCAAAAACCCATACCTCTAACTTTTACTAGTTTAAAGTCCTAACAGTTCCCTCCACTGCAGTTGCCAGTGCCCCCACCCCAGACCTAGATAAGAACCCGCAATGATGGATTCAAATTGGATAAGTTTAGATTTAGAAAGGATATAGGAAAATATTGGTTTTGTAATAAGGTAGTTGATGAGTGGAACAGTCTGCCTAGTAGGGTAGTTTCAAATTTAGGTGTAGACTTTTCTACTGTGCTCTCCATTCTTAGCTACCTGAGATTGGATTATACTGCTTATGTGTTTATTTTTCCATTTAATTTATCTACTAGCTTCCAGTAATTCTGCCATAAGCTGGATATATAGCTGCTGGTAGTCGAGTGAAGCCATCATCTAATCTCAGGTAGCTAAGAACAGAGATCACACTAACAAGTCTTCACAGAGAAAAAGGTAGTTCAGTCCATCTGCCACTTCTCTGACCACGAATTGAGTTTGTCTAAATCCTCTGAAGTTCAGTGACATTAACGTCGGAATCGATTATCCTACCTATCTTCGTGTCATCAGCGAATTCGTGTCATCAGCGAATTCCCTTGTCAAGGTCATTTATATATATAAACAAGAACAGGCCTAAAACCGATCCCTGCCGTTCGTATCTTGTTACAGATCACCACTCAGATTTAACCCCATTTATGCACACTCTCTGCTTCCTATTGGCGAGTTATCACTCGATCCATGACAGCCTTTTCCCCAATGCCTTACTAAAATCCAAATTAACAATATCGAATTCTTTATCATGATCAACGGCCTCAAAAGCTTTACTGAAGAAAGTTCAGTAAAGCTTTTGAGGCCGTTGATCATGACAAAGAATTCAATAAATTAGTTAGGCAGGAACGGCCCCTCGTGAATCCATGCTGAGTATCATTATAAAATTAGGCTTATCCAGATGGTTTCTTATAATATCAGCTATAATGGACTCTAGTAATTTGCCTACAATTGAGGTCAGGCTTATTGGGCGGTAATTTGACGGTAATGACTTGTCCCCTGCTTTAAAAATAGAAATTACCTTAGCCATCTTCCACATATCAGACACTAACCTGTTTGAAGAGATAAATTAAACATGTTAGTTAATGGTTCACAGAGTTCCATTTTGTATTCATTAAGAACCCTTGAAAAAAGCTAATCAGGACCAGGTGATTTTCATTTTTCAGTCGGTCTATTTTATTCATAATCATTTCGCTAGTGACTGTGATATTACATAATTTATCTTCTTCAGGGCCACTATAAAAATTAAATACTATGGTACAGTTATTGTCTTCCTGTGTGAAAACCGAGAGAAAATAATTATTAAAAATCGAGCACATTTCATTCTCCTTGTCAGTAAGATGCCAGAGTTATTTTTAAGGGGACCTATCTTATCTCTAACTTTTGTTCCATAAATTTTTAAAAAATGGTTCACAAATCCATCACTTTTCGCTTTAACTGGGAATACGAGAATAATGATAATGCAATGAAAGTCCTTGATTTTTGCTCTAGCTATTATAATGGACTTAGGGTCACCTGACTAATCTAGATTGGGGTATTCTAGCTAATAATTTTATTGACGATGATCATTCTTACTATTACGAAGGTATCAGCGTTTATGATTTTTTCTAAATAATGTACAGCTTGCTCAGAGCATATCTATTCCCCAAATAGAAATTAGGTCAAATAATAACGACCCAAAATGGGTTAAGATGAGGCTAAAGCATTTACTAGGAGAGAAAATTGGAATTTATAGGCTCATCAAAAGAGGAGAGATTAACATTATTGACCAATATGTTCAGTTTAAATGAGAAGTAAAAAAGGGGATTAGTAAAGCTAAATGTGACTGAAATTAGAGTTGCTAATGATTCAAAGACTAATCCAAAAGGGTTCTTTCAAATGTTCAGGAACTAACAAATTATTCAGTTCCTGAAAAATTCCTGTTAACGAATATTACTGTCACGAGGGACATGGTTATCAAACAGATAGATAAACTGAAGCAAAATAAGTCCTTGGGACCCGACGAGTTGTTTTCCAGGGTACTTAAAGAATGCAAGATGGAACTTAGTCAGCCATTAACGAGCGTGTTTAATGCGTCCATCCTAACTGGTGTTGTGCCAGAGATGTGGAAGATAGCTAATATAGTTACTATATTCAAATCAGGAGATAAGTTCATTCCATCAAATTACCGTCCAATAAGCCTGACGTCTATAGTAGGCAAATTATTAGAATAAATTATAACTGATATTATTAGAAGTCATCTTGAAGAACATAATTTGATTAATGAATCTCAGCATGGGTTCACGAGAGGTCGTTTCTGCCTGACAAATTTACTGACGTTTTTCAATAAAACATTTGAGGCAGTAGACAGTAATAAAGAATATGATATTGTTTATTTGGATATCAGTAAAGCCTTCGGTAGAGTACCTCTTGGGCCAACAGCAGTGGTCCTCCTTTCTTATGTCTCATATCCAACCTACTCAGCATTCGTCACCTATCTCTCCATCCTATAAATACTCAAGGACTATTCACCCAGGTAGATCTGTTTGTGACTTGATAAAGCCCATTGTGTGGGCGAAACGTTGTTAATAAAGGATAGCATTATAATGCTTTTGTGTTTATTTTTTTTATCGTGTCGGTATTTTATGCCATTTATTTCCAGTACAGTATCCTGCATAAGGTTGAACATAAGAACATAAGAAAGGAGGAGCAATGCAGCAGGCCTGTTGGCCCATACTAGGCAGGTCCTTCACATTCCATCCCATTAACAAGATATTTGTTCAACCCAATCTTAAATGCTGTATGTTTCCTCTCCCGTCGCTCTGGGTATGGGAGAATCTCGCATCTCATCCTCTAAGCTTAATATCAATGGATCATCACATTCCCCGAGACACAATTTCCTGGCATCTTTTCCACAGTATAACCAAGGCACCCATCACCACGTTGAGGAAATGATAGAGTTTTCCTCCAAGGAAACTCAATTTGCCTGGACAAATGGAACCAATTTCCCGTATATTTACTAATACTAACAACCTGGTCCACTTTCATTTTCGAGTCATTATAGAATGGCTAGGAGTGTTATTGAAGATAAACATGGCACAGGCATGGTTGAATAATTTTGCGGCACCGTGCACAACAGTCTCCGCGGCGCTGTCAATTCCACCTCTCACTACAATGCCTCACAGCTCACTGTGTAGAACATAATTTATAAGCACTGCACATTGTACTGTAGACAAACACACATAAGAGGAAACAGAGACAGTCTAGGACTGGTTATATCGCCATGGCTGTAGCCGGGTAGCTATTCTCTCCAGTCTTCTCTGTGAGGTGGAAAAATAAACACATAAGCAGTATAATGTGATCCATTATTGACAACGTTTCGCACACACAGTGGGCTTTATCAAGACACAAACAGATTGTCACATGCAGCTTTCTCCACATGACTCCTTCCTATATATACTCACGTACCTTTCACCCAGGTAGATCTGTTTGTAACTTGATAAAACACACTGTGTGGGCGAAACGTTGTCAATAATGGATCATATTATTCTGCTTATGTGTTTATTTTTCCATTGTGTCGGTATTTTATACCATTTATCTCCTCTGTGAGGTACAGAGGTCTAGTACACCTGAAGATTTTTAAATTCTCCAGCATTTCGCAGCACTATGAGGAACTATCAATATGATAGTAGGAACAACTCAGTAACGGTACCAGATTTTTGCTTAGCGGAGTACAATTGGCTTAGAGAACACTTATCTGTTGACTGTTGCAACGAAGAGAGCTATTAATATGACAGCTTTCTAAACACTAAACATGCTGCCAAAAGAACGTTCATCCCGTATAAACAAATTAAATCGAATAGAAATGACCCAAATGATAGGGTGGGTTAGATGTTATATATAAATATATATATATATATATATATATATATATATATATGCCGGGAGCAATGGGCTAGTAACCCATTCTCCTGTACAAATCTACTAAAAACGAGAAGAAGAAAAACTTTATAAAACTGGGTTGTTTGAATGTGCGTGGATGTAGTGCGGATGATAAGAAAGAGATGATTGCCGATGTTATGAATGAAAAGAAGTTGGATGTCCTGGCCCTAAGCGAAACAAAGCTGAAGGGGGTAGGCGAGTTTCAGTGGGGAGAAATAAATGGGATTAAGTCAGGAGTATCTGAGAGAGTTAGAGCTAAGGAAGGGGTAGCAATAATGTTGAAGGATCAGTTATGGAAGGAAAAGAGGGAATATGAATGTGTAAATTCAAGGATTATGTGGATTAAAATAAGGGTCGGATGCGAAAAGTGGGTCATAATAAGCGTGTATGCACCTGGAGAAGAGAGGAGTGTAGAGGGAGAGAGAGATTTTGGGAGATGTTAAGCGAATGTATAGGAACTTTTAAACCAAATGAGAGAGTAATTGTGGTAGGGGACCTAAATGCTAAAGTGGGAGAAACATGCAGAGAGGGTGTAGTAGGTAAGTTTGGGGTGCCAGGTGTAAATGATAATGGGAGCCCTTTGATTGAACTTTGTATAGAAAGGGGTTTAGTTATAGGTAATACATATTTTAAGAAAAAGAGGATAAATAAGTATACAAGATATGATGTAGGGCGTAATGACAGTAGTTTGTTGGACTATGTATTGGTAGATAAAAGACTGTTGAGTAGACTTCAGGATGTACATGTTTATAGAGGGGCCACAGATATATCAGATCACTTTTTAGTTATAGCTACAGTGGGAGTAAAAGGTAGATGGGATACAAGGAAAATAGAATCAGTAAGTAAAAGAGAGGTGAAGGTTTATAAACTAAAAGAGGAGGCAGTTAGGGTAAGATATAAACAACTATTGGAGGATAGATGGGCTAGTGAGAGTGTAGGCAATGGGGTCGAAAATGTATGGGGTAGATTTAAAAATGTAGTGTTAGAGTGTTCAGCAGAAGTTTGTGGTTACAGGCGAGTGGGTGCGGGAGGGAAGAGGAGCGATTGGTGGAATGATGATGTAAAGAGAGTAGTAAGGGAGAAAAAGTTAGCATATGAGAGGTTTTTACAAAGTAGAAGTGATGCAAGGAGGGAAGAGTATATGGAGAGAAAAAGAGAGGTTAAAAGAGTGGTGAAGCAATGTAAAAAGAGAGCAGATGAGAGAGTGGGTGAGATGTTATCAGCAAATTTTTTTGAAAATAAGAAAAAGTTTTGGAATGAGATTAATAATTTGAGGAAGCCTAGAGAACAAATGGATTTGACAGTTAAAAATAGGAGAGGAGAGTTATTAAATGGAGAGTTAGAGGTATCGGGAAGATGGAGAGAATATTTTGAGGAGTTGTTAAATGTTGATGAAGACAGGGAAGCTGTGATATCGTGTGTAGGGCAAGGAGGAATAACATCTTGTAGGAGTGTGGAAGAGCCAGTTGTGGGTGTAGGGAAGTTCGTGAGGCAGTGGGTAGAATGAAAGGGGTAAGGCAGCTGGGATTGATGGGATAAAGATAGAAATGTTAAAAGCAGGTGGGGATATAGTTTTGGAGTGGTTGGCGCTATTATTTAATAAATGTATGGAAGAGGGTAAGGTACCGAGGGATTGGCAGAGAGCGTGTATTGTTCCTTTGTATAAAGGCAAAGGGGACAAAAGAGAGTGCAAAATTATAGGGGAATAAGTCTGTTGAGTGTACCTGGTAAAGTGTATGGTAGAGTTATTATTGAAAGAATTAAGAGTAAGACAGAAAGCAGGATAGCAGATGAACAAGGGGGCTTTAGGAAAGGTAGGGGTGTGTAGACCAAGTGTTTACAGTGAAACATATAGGTGAACAGTATTTGGATAAGGGTAAAGATGTTTTTGTGGCATTTATGGATTTGGAAAAGGCGTATGATAGGATAGATAGGGGGCAATGTGGCAGATGTTGCAGGTGTATGGAATAGGAGGAAGGTTACTGAAAGCAGTGAAGAGTTTTTATGAGGATAGTGAGGCTCAGGTTAGAGTGTGTAGGAGGGAAGGGGACTATTTCCCAGTAAAAGTGGGCCTTAGACAAAGATGTGTGATGTCACCGTGGTTGTTCAATATATTTATAGATGGGGTTGTAAGAGAAGTGAATGCGAGGGTCTTGGCAAGAGGTGTTGGGCTAAAAGATAAAGAAGCAAATACAAAGTGGGAGTTGTCACAGTTGCTTTTGCTGATGACACTGTGCTTTTGGGAGATTCTGAAGAGAAGTTGCAGAGGTTGGTGGATGAATTTGGTAGGGTGTGAAAGAAGAAAATTGAAAGTGAATATAGGAAAGAGTAAGGTGATGAGGATAACAAAAAGAATAGGTGACGAAAGATTGGATATCAGATTGGAGGGAGAGAGTATGGAGGAGGTGAATGTATTCAGATATTTGGGAGTGGACATGTCGGCGGATGGGTCTATGAAGGATGAGGTGAATCATAGAATTGATGAGGGAAAAGGGTGAGTGGAGCACTTCGGAGTCTGTGGAGACAAAGAACCTTGTCCATGGAAGTAAAGAGGGAATGTATGAGAGTATAGTTATACCAACGCTCTTATATGGGTGTGAAGCATGGGTGATGAATGTTGCAACGAGGAGAAGGCTGGAGGCAGTGGAGATGTCATGTCTGAGGTCAATGTGTGGTGTGAATATAATGCAGAGAATTCGGAGTTTGGAAATTAGGAGGAGGTGCAGGATTACCAAAACGATTGTCCAGAGAGCTGAGGAGGGTTGTTGAGGTGGTTTGGACATGTAGAGAGAATGGAACGAGACAGAGTGACTTCGAGAGTGTATAAATCTGTAGTGGAGGGAAGGCGGGGTAGGGGTCGGCCTAGGAAAGGTTGGAGGGAGGGGTAAAGGAGGTTTTGTGCGAGGGGCTTGGACTTCCAGCAAGCATATGTGAGCGTATTTGATAGGAGTGAATGGAGGCATATGGTTTTAATACTTGACGTGCTGTTGGAGTGTGAGCAAAGTAACATTTATGAAGGGATTCAGGAAACCGCAGGCCGGACTTGAGTTCTGGAGATGGGAAGTACAGTGCCGGCACTCTGAAGGAGGGGTGTTAATGTTGCAGTTTTATAACTGTAGTGTAAAGCACCCCTCTGGCAAGACAGTGATGGAGTGAATGATGATGAAAGTTTTTCCTTTTCGGGCCACCCTGCCTTGGTGGGAATCGGCCGATGTGTTAATAATAAAAAAAATATATTCAAATTTTCAACAAGTCGGTCGTCTCCCACCGAGGCAGGGTGACCCAAAAAGAAAGAAAATCCCCAAAAAGAAAATACTTTCATCATCATTCAACACTTTCACCACACTCATACATAATCACTGTCTTTGCAGAGGCGCTCAGATACGACAGCTGAGAATAAGTCCCTCCCAGCTGTCACTATCTCAGACCCCTTCTTTAAAGTGCAGGCATTGTACTTCCCATTTCCAGGACTCAAGTCCAACTAAATCAATTAACTGGTTTCCCTGAATCCCTTCTCAAAATGTTACCCTGCTCACACTCCAACAGCTCGTCAGGTCCCAAAACCCATTCGTCTTCTTTCACTTCTATCTAAAACGCTCACACATGCTTGCTGGAAGTCCAAGCCCCTCGCCCACAAAACCTGCTTTAGCCCATCCCTCCAACCTTTTCTAGGACGACCCCTACCCCGCCTTCCTTCCCCTACAGATTTATACGCTCTCCAAGTCATTCTACTTTGATCCATTCTCTCTAAATGACCAAACCACCTCAACAACCCCTCTTCAGACCTCTGACAAATACTTTTAGTAACTCCACACCTCTTAATTTCCACATTCCGAATTTTCTGCATAATATTTACACCACACATTGCCCTTAGACAGGACATCTCCACTGCCTCCAGCCTCCTTCTCGCTGCAGGATTTGCAACCCATGCTTCACACCCATATAAGAGTGTTGGTACAACTATACTTTTGTTCATTCCCTTCTTTGCCTCTATGGATAACGTTTTTTGTCTCCACATATACCTCAACGCACCACCCACCTTTTTTCCTTCATTAATTCTATGGTTAACCTCATCCTTCATAAACCCATCCGCTGACACGTCAACTCCCAAATATCTGAAAACATTTACTTCTTCCATAATCCCTCTCTCCAATGTGATATTCAATTTGTCTTTATTTAAATCGTTTGATACCCTCATCACCTTACTCTTATCTATGTTCTCTTTCAACTTTCTACCTTTACACACCCTCCAAAACTCGTCAACTAAACTTTGCAACTTTTCTTTAGAATCTCCCATAAGCACAGTATCATCAGCAAAAAGTTTACTTCTTTTACAACCCCATCTATAAATATATTAAACAACCATGGTGACATTACACATCCCTGTCTAAGACCTAGTTTTACCGGGAAGTAATCTCCCTCTCTCCTACACACCCTAACCTGAGCCTCACTATCCTCATAAAAACTCTTTACAGCCTTCATTAACTTACTACCTATTCCATACACTTGCAACATTTGCCACATTGCTCCCCTATCCACTCTATCATATGCCTTTTCTAAATCCATAAATGCAATGAAAACTTTACCTTTATCTAAATACTGTTCACATATATTCTTCACTGTAAACACTTGATCTACACATCCCCTACCCACTCTAAAGCCTCCTTGCTCATCTTCAATCCTACTCTCTGTCTTACCTCTAATTCTTTCAATAATAACCCTGCCATACACTTTACCTGGTATACTCAGTAAACTTATTATGCTATAGTTCTAACACTCTCTTTTATCCCCTTTCCTTTTATATAAAGGAACTATACATGCTCTCTGCCAATCCCTAGGTACCTTCCCCTCTTTCATACATTTATTAAACAAAAATACCAATACTCCAGCACTATATCCCCCCCTGCTTTTAACATTTATGTCATGATCCCGTCAGTTCCAGCTGCTTTACCCCCTTTCATTCTACGTAATGCCTCACGCACCTCCCCCACACTCACATCCTGCTCTTCTTCACTCCTAAACGATGTTGTACATCCCTGGCCAGTGCATGAAATTACCGCCTCCCTTTGTTCATCGACATTTAAAAGTTCCTCAAAATATTCCCGCTATCTACCCAATACCTCCAGCTCCCCATCTACTAACTCCCCTACTCTGTTTTTAACTGAAAAATCCATTCGTTCCCTAGGCTTTCTTACCTTGTTTATCTCACTCCAAAATGTTTTCTTGTTTTCAGCAAAATTTCTTGACAGAGCCTCTCCCATTCTTTCATCTGCTCTTCTTTTGCACTCTCTCACCACTCTCTTCACCTTTCTTTTACTCTCCATATACTCTGCGAGTAGATGCCATCCCCACTTAGCTGGAGCGACTCACAGAAGGCATGTGATTGGTCAGAAATATCAAAGTTGTATTTAAAAATCTTGATACAGTAAAAAGACTTTTGATAAAAAATTCCCCCCAAAATGCTGACGGACGTGTCTATAAGATTCCCTGTAAAATATGCGATAAAGTTTATTACGGTCAAACTGGTAAAAGTCTTGAACTAAGATTAAAACAACATAAATATAGCATTAGAACTGGACAAAATTCTAATGCTCTATTTATTCATGTGAGAGATTTTAACCATCCAATTGATTTTCAAATTGCTGAGAAAGTTGCATCAATCAAGTCCATGGTTGAGATGAATATAATAGAATCATGTTTCATAAAAAGTAGTTTTGAAAATAATATGAATATTTCTTTTGGTTTATATAAATTGGATTCATTTATAATTAATAAAATTTGGGAAGAATTTAATGATAAAATGGACTAATCTTAATTCTTGGGAAGGGTTTCAGGTCCTTTCTTATGTTCCTCTTCACAGAGTCGTGCGATGTTACGCTACTGTGAGGTGTGGTCTTTGTTAGTATGATGTGACTGTGAGGTGTAGTCTTGCCCCTTTATAAGCCTTATTGTCAGGTTTTCTTTTATAGTTCCTTGATAATGTGAGTAGTCACGAAAGCGCATGGAATTCCTCTATTTTTTCATAGTAGTTGTCTTGCATATTTTGATATCACCTGTTCACTGTGATCGTTTTGCACACACACACATATATATATATATATATATATATATATATATATATATATATATATATATATATATATATATATATATATATATATATATATATATATATATATACTATATATATATATATATATGCAAAACGATCACAGTGAACAGGTGATATCAAAATATGCAAGACAACTACTATGAAAAATAGAGGAATTCCATGCGCTTTCGTGACTACTCACATTATCAAGGAACTATAAAGAAAACCTGACAATAAGGCTTATAAAGAGGAAGACTACACCTCACAGTCACATCATACTAACAAAGACCACACTCACAGTATATATATATATATATATATATATATATATATATATTATATATATATATATATATATATATATATATATATATATATATATATATATATATATATATATATGTCGTGCCGATTAGGTAAAACTGGTCAATTAGTAAGAGTCAAACATGGCAGCAGCCGGAAAAAGACGAATGAACACTGTCTGCATAGACTTAGTGACAGGTGTTCTACACCCAGCTATGGCCGGGACTGTCTTACTTACTATTCCGAGAGACGTATATGGTATTGACACTGTGGATTTGTATGGTGTAGCGTTGAATGGGATCAACAGGGTCTTCGTGAAACTTCTGACTGCGGAGGTGTACGAGAGGATTGTTGACAGTCATCAAGATAAGGTGTATACCGTGCATGCAGGCCTACAAGTCCGCCTGAAGGATGTGTCAAGAACTTACACGTTGGTAATTGTTAAGAATGTCCCATTTGAGTGTGATTATGTGGACATCAGTGACGTCTTCAGCGCATACGAGATAATTCATGCAGCTACCCTAGGGAAGTGGAGTGAGGGCCCATTGGTTGGGCTTTTTGAGGGGTCTTTCTCTTTAAAGATGACTCTCAGGCATCCCATTCCGTCTTACGTTGTCTTGTCTGAATTCAGAACACAGATGTATGTCACCTACATGGGGCAACGTAGGACCTGTAGATTGTGCGGTGCCTATGATCATGTAGCTGCAGAATGTATGAAGAGGATGGTCCCACGAGCGGATGCGGAACACCGTGGATGTGCAGTGCAGGTGCTTGGAGGTGTGCAGGAGGCACAAACGAGGGAGAAACAACCGAAACTATGGAGTGAAATAGTTGAGGGCTCAGCGGAAGTGTGCCAGACGCTGACAAAGGAATCGGTGCCACTGGTGGATGTCAGTGGTATTGCTGGTGAGGGCCCTGATGTGGATAAGCCCCTGGAGAAAGTGCTACAGGATATGTTGGATGATCCATTGCCAGTGTTGAGTGTAGGCACCAATGATGGTTTAGAGGATATGGTGGAAGGATTGGTGAGTGCCAGTTTGGAGGAATAAATTTTGGTGAAGGAAACGGTGCAGGTGGAGGTACATCAGCCTGAGAGTGCAGGTAGTGTGGAAGTGGTGCATAAGACCCGTAAGAGGTCAGGCACATCGTCTGAGTGTGAGGATGTGTTAACCCCGGCGCAGAGGACTTGTAAAAAACCTTTGGTGGAAGTTGCAAAGAAGGACTTAGGAGTGTTGCAAGATAGGGGACATGTCAAGGGAGGGAAGCAGGTGGGTAAGTTAGTAGGTAAGGGGAAATCAGGTTCGCAGCTTCCACCTAGGCCAAAGGAAAAACCCTTGTCTTTGCTTTCAGGTTTTTCACAATTAACTTAAATGGGTTGAGAGATGAAATTAAGAGGGCGTGGGTAGAGTGTACGCTTAGACGGTATGGTGTGACTGTTGTTTTTATACAGGAACATAACTATAGGTGTGGACGGGAGTTACGTTTGGATGGATATAAGGTGTTTGCTGGATCGTCGACTAGGTTAAAGGGTGGGGTGGCGGTAGCAGTGGCGGTGTCAAGCCCTTTTAAATTATTGGCGGGGGAGGAGTGTGGGGGGTAGGATAGTAAGGGTGGGTGAGGGTTTGTTTCCTAGGGATTTACATGCCAGCGGAGAATTCTAGACAGGTGAAAGTGAATTTCGTGAGGGAGTATATGATTTATGCTTGTAGGGATTTGCCAAGCGTCGCGGTTGTCGGGGGTGATTTCAATTGTGTCATTAAAGAAAGGGATGTTGAGCCTAGGGGTGGGGGGTGTGTGTGTTGGCGGCTTTGTTAGATTTACTTAGATGTGCGGGGCTGAGGGACGTGGTTGGGGTGGGAGGAGTGGGGGAGCATACTTTTGTTCAGAAGGGGTATGGGGCAAGGCTGGACCACTTTTATGTAATGGGGAGTGTAGTGGTGGGTAGGGTTCAATATTTAGATGAACGTTTCACAGATCACAGGGGAGTTTTAGTGGAGGTGGATTGGGAGGGCGTGGCTCGGTGGTTTCAGGGTTACTGGAAGTTAAACATTCAGTTATTAAGGGGTGAGGAAAAAAAGGTTGAGTTCAGTGATTGGTGGAGTAGGATATGGGAGGGGGGACCGGGTGAGGAAGGTTTGGTGGATTGGTGGGTAGCTGTTGGCAAGCCGTGCATACGAGCTTGGGCAAAGAGGAGGCAGGTTGGCGTTTTGGTATACAAAATTACATAGAGGGGTTGTTGCAAGAATGTTATATAAAAGGAGGACACAGGATGACTGAGGAGATTAGGGCTTTGAAGGACAGGTTGGTGGGTATATAGAATGAGAGGTTTGGGAGTGTAGGCTGAAAGCTGGAATGGAAGATGTTATGGGGGGACGTGGGAATGGTGGGAGGGTAGGGATTTAGTATATTGTAGGGATTGGCTAAGGAGTATGTTGGTTATGTCGGAGCCGCAAAAGTTGCGGGTTTCGGTTATGATGCGGTTAGGTGTTGAGGAGGTGGTGGAAGGGGTAGTGCTTTATCCGGTTTATGATTGGGTAGGGATTTGGGAGGGGTTCAAGGGTTTGAGGTTGAAGGGGAGGGACCGTGAGCAGATGTACAGATTCTTACATGGAGCAGTGGCGTCACAGGAGGTATTACTTAGAATGGGTTTAGTGAAAGATGGTAGGTGTGAGAGGTGTGGATTGCTAGAAAGTGTTGCATGGGGTATATTTTTGCGAGGCTCTGGATAGGGTATGCGGGTGGATGGAGGGGGTGTTCAGAAAACTAGGGAGTTCCGTTGTTGTGTGCATTGTTTCTGGATTTCGGGGGGTGAGTAATAGGGATAAGGGAGGGTTATTGTATTGTATGGTGGACTTTGTGTGTGTGTCGTGGAAACTGAGGGAAGTGGGTATTGCGGAAAGGGTTAGGGCAATGGCTGCTTGTATGTACCATACCAAGTGTAGGAATCGTATGTTATATGGGAAGGGTTGGGAGGCCCCCTTTCTGAAGGCTTATAGGAATTTGAGTGTTAGGGAATTATTGGAGGCATGGTAGGGGTTTAAATGGGCTTGACCTGCTGGTGGGTAGTTGGGGGGCATGTATGTGTTTGGGTGTGACAATATAGGTGAGCTATGGGTGTGACTCTGTTGAGGGGGGTGGGGAATAGGGGGGTGACAGGGAGACGGAGGACTTAGTGTCCTTTTTGGACTTGGGTAGACGGGTGACGGTACAGGAGTTTTCGGATGGTTGCATGTGGAAGGAAGTGGGGGGGAGGTGAAGAGGTAGGTCAGGGGTTGGGCAAGGTTTTGGCCTGGGTTTCTGGAGCCGGGGGAGGTTTTTGAGTGTATGTGGAATGAGGTTTTAGTGTTTTACCTGTGGTATGTTCAGGTACTGAAACATGTGTAGAGAGTTCCATAGATTTACAGTGGTATGATCACTGGTGTGGTGAGTCTGATAAAGACATATATGCTATTTGTTAGTGGTTAGAGCTTACGGTTGTAAGCTATATAAGTGGTATGGTTGGCCTTGTTAGGCAACATAATATATTTTTGTATGTAATTTTGTCTTTTATAAATGTTCCTTGATGGTTTTTGACAGGGTGCGCCTGTTAGGGATTGTATTGGTGTGTGGCAGTATTGTCATGCTGCATAATTGCGTGAATTAATGTTATGTCTTTATTGTACATTATTTCCTGTACAAGGGAGTTAGACCTTGTATCGGGGTGTATAAGAAACATTTGCATGTGTGGGTAGGTGTTTATATTGTGTACTTATATATTCGTGTTCTGAGAACGGGTTTATTGTCCTTTGTCGAGGGCAGGATATTAGCAGGTGTATTATGTTTGTACACCTGTTTAAAAATTTAGTATATTGGTGTTGTAATGCTGTAAGTTGTAATTTTGGTATGTATGACGCCTCAACAGTGTATAATTGAGGTTGTGTGAGGGAAAAGTCCATAGATAGGAGTGATGAAAGTGTGAAGGTATGTAGAGTGAGGGTTGAATGGTAGTTTGCTTGTTGAGGTGGGGTGAGTGTCTAGCTGCTGCTATACCCCCCCCCCCTTTTTTTCCACCCGGTGAGAGGTGTAATGCTGGGCTCCGGCCACAGGTTGAAATCACTCGACTGACCATGCTCGACCTCACTGTAAGTACTTCACGGCTGCTCGTATCTTAATTATTTTATGTTCAAGAGCTTCACTCTTTAATTTTTGAACTTCACTCATGTTTAGCAACATTTACTTCTGCTATGTCCTGCCTTGGTTTCACCATTTCTTTTAAAGGCCTTATGCCTACTATGTAAATTTATGCTAGAGTGGTGAGTAATTATTTTGGTTTCTCCCACAATCCTCTGTTTCCGCACGGATAATCGGATTCAAGGCTGAGTGGGGGCCGGCGTACTCACCAAGTGAGAAACAGAGTCATTAACACAAATTATTCACTAAGCCAGTAGTTCCTAAGTCCACATATATATGTCGTGCCGATTAGGTAAAACTTGCGATTTTGGCTTAAATAGCAACGCTCTTCTTGCCATATAAGACAAGCGAAAATTTCTGTATGCAATAATTTCTCCAAAATCATTCTGAACTTAACGAAAAAATATATTCATTGTGTTTGTTTATTATTAAATTATTGTAAATATATCTAAAATATCTTTAGTTGGGTTAGGCTAAATTAAATTGCGCTTGTTATAATAAGGTTAGGTAAGTTTTCTAAGTTTCTTTTGGTACAAAATTATAAATTTTACATTAACATAAATGAAAAATATATTTTTAAACGTATAAGAGAAATTTTAGAAAGGACTTAATTTTAAATGAGTTCTTGCTAATTGACCAGTTTTACCTATTAGGCACGACATATATATATATATATATATATATATATATATATATATATATATATATGTCGTGCCGATTAGGTAAAACTGGCCAATTAGCAAGAACTCATTTAAAATTAAGTCCTTTCTAAAATTTTCTTATACGTTTAAAGATATATTTTTTCATTTATGTTAATGCAAAAATTATAATTTTGTACCAAGAGAAACTTTGAAAACCTACCTAACCTTATTACAACAAGCGCAATTTAATTTAGCCTAACCCAACTAAATATATTTTAGATACGTTAACATTAATTTCATAATAAACAAACACAATGAAATATATTTTTCGTTAGGTTCAGAATGATTTTGGCGAAATTATTGCATACACAAATTTTCACTTGTCTTATATGGCAAGGTGAGCGTTGCTATTTAAGCAAAATCGCAAGTTTTACCTAATCGCACGACATATATTATATATATATATATATATATATATATATATATATATATATATATATATATATATATATATATATATATATATATATATATATATATGTCGTGCCTAATAGGTAAAACTGGTCAATTAGCAAGAACTCATTTAAAATTAAGTCCTTTCTAAAAATTTCTCTTATACGTTTAAAAATATATTTTTTTCATTTATGTTAATGTAAAAATTTATAATTTTGTACCAAAAGAAACTTAGAAAACTTACCTAACCTTATTATAACAAGCGCAATTTAATTTAGCCTAACCCAACTAAAGATATTTTAGATATATTTACAATAATTTAATAATAAACAAACACAATGAAATATATTTTTTTCGTTAAGTTCAGAATGATTTTGGCGAAATTATTGCATACAGAAATTTTCGCTTGTCTTATATGGCAAGAAGAGCGTTGCTATTTAAGCCAAAATCGCAAGTTTTACCTAATCGGCACGACATATATATGTGGACTTAGAACTACTGGCTTAGTGAATAATTTGTGTTAACGACTCTGTTTCTCACTTGGTGAGTACGCCGGCCCCCCACTCAGCCTTGAATCCGATTATCCGTGCGGAAACAGAGGATTGTGGGAGAAACCAAAATAATTACTCACCACTCTAGCATTAATTTACATAGTAGGCATAAGGCCTTTAAAAGAAATGGTGAAATGAATAACTTTACCAAAAACCAAGGCAGGACATAGCAGAAGTGAATGTTGCTAAACATGAGTGAAGCTCAAAAATTAAAGAGTGAAGCTCTTGAACATAAAATAATTAAGATACGAGCAGCCGTGAAGTACTTACAGTGAGGTCGAGTGTGGTCAGTCGAGTGATTTCAACCTGTGGCCGGAGCCCAGCATTACACCTCTCACCGGGTGGAAAAAAGGGGGGTATAGCAGCAGCTAGACACTCACCCCACCTCAACAAGCAAACTACCATTCAACCCTCACTCTACATACCTTCACACTTTCATCACTGTATATATGTCGTGCCTAATAGGTAAAACTGGTCAATTAGCAAGAACTCATTTAAAATTAAGTCCTTTCTAAAAATTTCTCTTATACGTTTAAAAATATATTTTTTATTTATGTTAATGTAAAATTTATAATTTTGTACCAAAAGAAACTTAGAAACTTACCTAACCTTATTATAACAAGCGCAATTTAATTTAGCCTAACCAACTAAAGATATTTTAGATATATTTACAATAATTTAATAATAAACAAACACAATGAAATATATTTTTTTCGTTAAGTTCAGAATGATTTTGGCAAATTATTGCATACAGAAATTTTCGCTTGTCTTATATGGCAAGAAGAGCGTTGCTATTTAAGCCAAAATCGCAAGTTTTACCTAATCGGCACGACATATATATATATACATATATATATATATGCAAAAAGATCACAGTAAACAGGTGATATCAAAATATGCAAGAAAACCACTATGAAAAATAGAGGAATTCTTCTATTTTTTCATAGTGGTTTTCTTGCATATATATATATATATATATATATATATATATATATATATATATATATATATATATATATATATATATATATATATATATATATATATATGTCGTGCCGATTAGGTAAAACTTGCGATTTTGGCTTAAATAGCAACGCTCACCTTGCCATATAAGACAAGTGAAAATTTGTGTATGCAATAATTTCGCCAAAATCATTCTGAACATAACGAAAAAATATATTTCATTGTGTTTGTTTATTATTAAATTAATGTTAACGTATCTAAAATATATTTAGTTGGGTTAGGCTAAATTAAATTGCGCTTGTTGTAATAAGGTTAGGTAGGTTTTCAAAGTTTCTCTTGGTACAAAATTATAAATTCTTACATTAACATAAATGAAAAAATATATCTTTAAACGTATAAGAGAAAATTTTAGAAAGGACTTAATTTTAGATGAGTTCTTGCTAATTGACCAGTTTTACCTAATCGGCACGACATATAGAGTCGTGCCGATTAGTAACTTCGATTTTGGCTTAAATAGCAACGCTCACCTGCCATATAAGACAAGTGAAAATTTGTGTATGCAATAATTCGCCAAAATCATTCTGAACATAACGAAAAATATATTTCATTGTGTTTGTTTATTATTAAATTAATGTTAACGTATCTAAAATATATTTAGTTAGGCAAATTAAATTGCGCTTGTTGTAATAAGGTTAGGTAGGTTTCGTTTCCTGGTAAAAATTATATTCTTACATTAACATAAATGAAAAATATATCTTTAAACGTATAAGAGAAAATTTTAGAAAGAGCTTAATTTAGATGAGTTCTTGCTAATTGACCAGTTTTACCTAATCGGCACGACATATATATATATATATATATATATATATATATGTCGTGCCGATTAGGTAAAACTGGTCAATTAGCAAGAACTCATCTAAAATTAAGTCCTTTCTAAAATTTTCTCTTATACGTTTAAAGATATATTTTTTTCATTTATGTTAATGTAAGAATTTATAATTTTGTACCAAGAGAAACTTTGAAAACCTACCTAACCTTATTACAACAAGCGAAATTTAATTTAGCCTAACCCAACTAAATATATTTTAGATACGTTAACATTAATTTAATAATAAACAAACACAATGAAATATTTTTTTTTCGTTGTGTTCGGAATGATTTTGGCGAAATTATTGCATACACAAATTTTCACTTGTCTTATATGGCAAGGTGAGCGTTGCTATTTAAGCCAAAATCGCAAGTTTTACCTAATCGGCACGACATATATATATAATAGACAACATATCCTGAAGTCATCTGTTACATTGACATGTATTCATTCATAACGTAAATAGTTTTTACAACGTCTAAGAGGTACCAAATTTCTCCATTGCTCACGTTAATACAGATTAGTATTGAAATGTGATGTGTTTAAGTTATTAAGATGTATTTAAGTTCATAGC
This sequence comes from Cherax destructor, assembly GCA_009830355.1. Lineage (NCBI taxonomy): Eukaryota > Metazoa > Arthropoda > Malacostraca > Decapoda > Parastacidae > Cherax > Cherax destructor. The sequence continues at coordinate 25,101 of WNWK01024899.1, forward strand.
AGTGCGAAGAGTGTAAGAAAGATATTTTTAACCGTGTCAAGTGAATATTTGGGGAGTTTTGAACTAACTGCTGTGGGTGTCCTAAATGGTAATGCGAGAGAGACTGTTGTAGTGGGCACAGCCCGTAATGTGTTTTGGTGGTAGTTACAGCAAGAACAAGAGCAGATGAAGTACAAAGAAAATGGTGTCAATGAATAAAAGCCTGGTGAAAGTGAAGGACTAATAAAGGGGATAATAAATGAGAGGAATGAGAAATTACTGAAAGAAAGATGTGTAAGAGAGTTCACAGGAAATTTTGCGATTGGAAATGAACGAAAAAAAAAAAAGCAGTGTTTAAGTGTACCGCAGACGTTTGTGTTTATAATTGGGTGCGAGCAGATGTTAAGAGGAATACAAAATAAAAAAAATATGTAATCGATAAAAAAGGCATAGAGGCACAAAAAATAAGAGGTTAAATGATTGGTGAGGGAGTGCGGAAGGATAACGAATGAGAGAATGGGTGAATTTTATCAGCAAATTTTACTAAAAACTAGAAATAATTTTGGAGAGTGAATAATAATTTGAGACTCTTGGGAAGCAAATGGATGTGGCAATTAAGGACAAGACAGGGAAGATATTAGAGGTGGAAACATTAAAAAGAAAGACGTTTTTCTACTCAGCAGTAAAAAGTTGATAATGAAAGTGAGGCGGAGATTCCACGAGTTGTGCAAAAAAAAAAAAAAAAATTAAATCATGTAGTAAGAAAAGCCAGACGTGAGTGAAGAGGAGGTGCTTGAGACAGATGGTGATAAGAAAGGGGGTTATATAGGCTGGACAAATGGGAGTACGACTTAGATGCTTGGAACTTGTTTGAAGAGAAACTGAAGTTGCTCATGAGCAAGGGATAGTACGTAATGAATGGAAGAATTTATTCATAGTCCCTGTGTATAAGGAAAAGCGGAAAAAGAGACTATAACAGGGAACTAAGCCTGTAGCATATTACAAGTATTACTATTATCGAAAGAATGAGTGGTAAAACAGTAAGTAGGATTGCTGAGGAATAAGAAAGATGTAGGTATGGAAGGGAATGTGTAGACCAAGTTTTTGCATTGAAGCATATTAGTAAAATTATCCTTGATACTTGCAATGGTTTAAGTGTCGCATTTCTGGAATAAGAAGAAATATGGTGCTAAGAATAGGGACGCAATGTGGAAGATGTTTTTAATGTTTACTATTGGTGGTAGGTTGCTAAAATTAACGAAGATTTATTAAAAACGTTATGGCTCAGGTTAGGGTTTGTAGGGAAAATGGGATTTATTTTGCTTCTACTCAGTGAGAGGCTGAATATGAGAGTGGAGGTAGAGAGAAGGATGTGAATTTATTTAGACAGGTAGGAGGGTAAAGCAGCGCAAAAACCATACAATAGACGAGTGGAACAACGTAAATGGACTATTGAGGCGGGGGTGAAATGAAAAGTTTCAATATGGAGTCAAAAAGACTTGAATTTGTTAGAACCAGCACATCTATATGGGTATGGAAATGAGGAGGCAGGAGGCAGTGATTGAATGCAATGTGTTGTGTGAAGCAGAGAATACGGAGTTTAGAAATTAACAAAAAAAATATGTGGAGTTACGAAAAAAATACTCATATAATCGATGAGGAGTTATTGAGTTGATGCCATTTAGAAAAGAGAGAACAGAACTGTATGGCCGTGAGAGTATTTGAATCCGGGGTGGAGGTATAGAGGTGTAGTGTCTTCCAGAGAAGGTTGGAAAGAGGACATGCAAGCATCCAACAAGTGCTTTTTAGAAACTGAAGTTTCACACTGAGAAAAGCAACACTGATGAAGGAATTCAGGAGAAACAGATTAGTCAGTTCTGAGTACAGATTAGTCAGTTCTGAGTACAGATTAGTCAGTTCTGAGTACAGATCAGTCAGTTCTGAGTACAGATTAGTCAGTTCTGAGTACAGATCAGTCAGTTTTGAGTACAGATTAGTCAGTTTTGAGTTTTGGAAGTACAGTGCCTGCACTCAAAAAGTGGGTATGTTGGTTACTGTTCAGAGTTATGTGAGAAAAAAGATGTCCTCACACATTCAGTAAACGGTTGTATCATGACTGATCATAAATATTGTTCCTTTTTGTGAATTACAATATCTTGGAGAAAGAGGCCGGTGAGGCCAAAAAAAATAAAGCTCTATTATAAAAGCAATCGAGTACAACAGTTAATTGCATTTAATTTAAAAAACTAGTTCACTTGCACATTCAACTTCCTACTGTCGTAGTTTTATCCAAGTTTGAGAAGTTAGACGAAAGTTTAGTTGTTTTTTACACGATTATCCGGGTGAATACATAATTATAATTGCCTTACTCCTCTGAACTCTTTTAAATTATATATCGCTAGCATTTTCATGCATAATAATCCAGATATCCCTCTAGGCTACTGGGAACTGATTAACAAGATTGTGTATGCAAATTACTACGCATATTAAGTGGGGAGTTGGGTAACAAGGACGGGTTAATCTATCTGCACGGACGGCGATTCAAGAAAATTAATTAATTGGGTAATCATAAAAACACAGTGGAATCATTTCAGTGATTTTTTGTTAAAAGAGACATAACGAATTATATCATGTTTGTTGTTTTGACGAATTACACCGTAAAGGATTTTATTGTTCCCAGGTGTGGAACAGTATTGTTCCCAGGTGTGGAACAGTATTGTTCCCAGGTGTGGAACAGTATTGTTCCCAGGTGTGGAACAGTATTGTTCCCAGGTGTGGAACAGTATTGTTCCCAGGTGTGGAACATTATTGTTCCCAGGTGTGGAACATTATTGTTTTGCCCTTGTGAAGTATTATTTTGTTTCCTTCTTTGAAGCATAATATTTTGCATTTGTTGTAAATTATTATATATTTTTTTTTCATCATTAGTTGCCTTGGTGAAGTATTGTCTGGCATCTTTGTAATACATTATATTGAGTCCTTGATGTAAAGCATTATATTGTTTTTCTTGGGTAGAATTTATTTTTTAATGTGTGGTATTGTTTAGTGTCAATGTTATAGACCATTGTATTGTGACTGTTGTGGGCCACTGAATTGTATTTTTTATTAGGGAACACTTTTTTTGTGAAGTTTTAAAACATAATGCTATGTTTATTACTGAAGACTATTTTATTTTGCCTGTTGGGTATAACAAAAACTACGCCCACTCTTATGCAAATCATTATGTTGTGCTTTATAAGTGTAAAAAAAATATTAAGCGCTCACAAGTGAGTCATTATAGAGCGTGAATAATTATTGTGCTTTCATAATTGTGATGTAATACAGGGAATCATCGTAGTGCATTCTTTGTCGTGGATTATCAGATTGTGCTCGCTTGAACAGCGTTCTATGGCAATTATTATTGTAGTCCTATATATTTTGTTATTTTTTGAGCACTGTCTTGCCATATATGAGATGCAACAGCGGAATCCCAGTTCATAGTAACGATGACAACAGAAAAGCCCAATCGTGAGTCCTTAAGAAATATTCTTCATAAACCACCAGAAGTGTAAAGGGTTCTACTGTTTTGGGAAACTCTATCGGAAACACGAATTGTGAAACTTTTAATAAATGGATCCTGCATAGATATGTTTATCTAATGATTAATCTCGCGTCATTCCACTTCATGATAAAACCGTGAAAACTACGATGAAGGAGGGTCGAACTTGAGTTCAGTTTAAGCCCTGACTTTCAAAGCAGACATGGCCACTTTTTTTTACATATATGTTTTTATTGTTATTTCCATTGGAGAGTCCTCTTTAAGGGGGGCTCCTTGACGAGGTAAAGAGGCTATCGGTCTGAGGAATTGGACCTTTGGTCTTCTTCCTCAGACCAAACCTAATACCCCCAATCCCCTCCCTTTTCCCATCTTCCCCATCCCCTTTTCCCTTTCCTCCTCCCTCCTCCTCATCCCTCCCTTATTTCCTTCCCATTTTTACCCTGGGAGCTTCTCTCCACAGGCATTCTAGTTCCCAGGTAGGGGAAGGGACGTGGTCCATTCCTATTCCGTTGAGGTTCTTGG
>WNWK01024900.1:0-29137 GCA_009830355.1 Cherax destructor
TGAAATGCAAAAATTTAAGTGTCTGGGATGCCATAGAGATTTCTTTAAGTGGCATCTAACGGGAAGAGTGCCAGGGCCCTCAGAGTTGAGACATTTTTGACCGAGTGGTTGGCGCGGTCGTTGTATGTCCGTTGCCACAGCTGGAACAATATTTTTCTCCGTTAGTGGACAGTCCATAGCTAGGTGTTTACAAGATTAGCAGTTCCGAGGAGGTAATGTGGTAGAGTTTGGCTCTTACTTTAGGGTTGACATAGGAGATTCGGAGACCGTCAATAAGTGCTGGAGAGGCCATGGAATCTCATAAAACTAAGTATTGAGGAAGAGGTAGAAAGTTTAGTGATCAACAGCAGTAACCCAATCGTTTTAGGATTCAATATTATAGGGGATGAAATCATTCAAGGGTCCACCACAACTGCCAGCATGGGCTGATAGACCCTCAGTGCTCCTCTAGTATTGTTTTAAGTGGGATCACATGATAAGTCTCCAAAATGGGCAATATCCTGTGCCAAGAGTTTGGATTTGAAACTGCCAGTCTCTGAGGGACTGTGCCCCTGACAGCAATTAAAGTGGCGTTTTCTCAACCCAAAACCTGGAACCTTTTAAAAAAGTTCACTCGAGGAGAAAAAACCAGCTACTGTTTATCGTCGGTAATAATCAAGTGAAAGTAGACTTTGTTTGATGTTTACAGCAAACCAGCCTAAAAGAACGATTTATATCTTCTCTCACTGTGACAAGACTAATAGAGAAATAGTTATAGGCTTCTGCCTAGTTATAAAATTTCCTGTCAGTGGTTCTAGAAAAAAGTTCACACTATCACGCATTCATTTCTTTCACTTCTCCCATACCCCCATATATGCCGCATTGCGTGACATGCATCCTCAACCCAGATTGAGGAGAACCCTCCCCATGTACTAAGTGTTTCTGTCATATATATTGGTCAAACAGGTAAACTCGGAAACCAGAATAGGTCATCATACTCATCAGGACAGGGTAGGGAGTCAACATTTTAACCACATTATTCCTGTAATCACCCCCCGGGGATGGACTGCTGCCCTTATTTACCCCGTTCTGTCTAAAACGTAACTAATCTTCTCTCTTGAAACATGACAGAAATACCCATATATAACCCAAATTATGGTTAACAAACTCAACTATTTAGTAGTATATTTAAACAACAAACAACAACAACCAAAAATTGCTAATCCATGGTGTATTTGGATTGGTAAGTCGACCTGTGTCTCCACCAAAACATCATGCTACGTCAGGTGTGTATGGTTATATAACCTTTAGCTGTTCTGTCTTGACAGGGACAAAGATTATGTGATAACATAGGTAGTGGGGTTAAAGGAATTTGAAGTAGAAATTTGGATCATAGAAATATTATTGGAATGGTATGAAGATTACCAAGTAAGGATATTAACTGACATAGAAGGATATAGACGATATTTTTGAAAATATGAAAAATATTTTGAGTCCCCACACCTGGACATTTAAACGGACAAAAGAGCACATTGATTTCCTTTTTTTAAAAAGATTACACAGAATAATAGAAAATCTATATGTATTGTATCCACTGAGAAGGTTTTTCAATACACTAAAAAAAGTTTGGGGTGGTTATTACATCTTCTGATTTCATAATCCTTGACTTCTAAAAACCCTCCCCCCATATGGGTGGATGGGGATGGTGGTGGTGCAGGGTGGCACCAAACCGTTGGCTCACATTCCGGAAATGCGGCAGGTTCAAACCCGATGCGCTACTCGAGAAAACTTCCTTTCACTTCTTCGTTCCTTGCAACATTATAGCCTGATGACGCACTGAGAATTGTGAAAGTCAAGCAAAAGATTTGCACCCCTGTGGCTTGTCTTGCATGCAAGACAATATATAATATATATATATATATATATATATATATATATATATATATATATATATATATATATATATATATATATATATATATATATTTGAAACCCACAAACGAGTGGTATTAATCAATAACAACACTGCACTAGCCTAGGACTCGAACTCTTTGTTCTGGCCCATCAATTTTGAGTCAGAACCACAATTCACCCACAGGTCCCCCAACCTACAAAGATGACGCAGCCAGCAGAGCTATGTTTTACCCCACCGAGGACATACAGTGTTGTGGGAGTTCTAGGATAATTTTCATTCTCATCTCTGTTTGGGTACTAGTCCACGAGCAAATAAAATATATATATATATATATATATATATATATATATATATATATATATATATTATTGTAACCACGAACAGTGGTATTGATCAATCAGTGAGGCGGGCCAGTAAAACATGGGTTCTAGTCTTTGGCTAGTGCAGTGTTTTATTGATATATATATATATATATAATATATATATATATATATATATATATAATTATTATGTCGTGCCTAATAGGTAAAATTGATTAGCAAGAACTCATTTAAAATTGTCCTTTCTAAAATTTTTTCTTATATTTTAAAAATATATTTTTTCATTAATGTTAATGTAAAAAATTTATTTTTAGAAAAGAAACTTAGAAAATTACCTAACCTTATTAAAGACATTTACCTTCCAACTAAATATATTTTAGATATTTTTTCAATAATTTAATAATAAACAAACACAATGAAATGTATTTTTCGTTGGTTCAGAATGATTTTTGCAAAATTATTGCATACACAAATTTTCACTTGTCTTATATGGCAAGATGGCGTTGTTTTTTGCCAAAATTGCAATTCTTTTTCGGCACGACATACATATATCGTTCCGAATAGGTAAAACTTCGATTTTGGTTTCAATACAATTTTCTTACCGAATGGCGCGAAAATTATGTATGCAATAATTTCCAAAATAATTCTGAACCTAACAAAGAAAAACACTGTGTTTGTTTATAAAAATTTTGTGAGAAATAATTTGTTGGATTAGGTTTTAAAATTTAAAATTCGATTCTGGTAATAATTATTAATTTCTACATAAACATACATGAAAAAATTATCTTTAAATGTATAAGATCAAATTTTAGAAAGGACTTCTTTAAATGAGTTTTTGCTAATTGAAAATTTTAAATTTGGCCGAATACATATATGTATGTATATATATATATATATATATATATATATATATATATATATATATATATATATATATATATATATATATATATATTTATATATATATATATATATATATATATATATATTCCCAGAAATAAGTACATAGTTTGTGTGATAAATTTTAGGAATTTCAGTTCATTTGTAGTGTTAATTTAATTCCTTTATGTCTGGTCAAAGTTTTAACTATGAGTTTCGTAATTTATTGGATATTGTGTCTGTTCCCAGGACCAAAATTCTACAACGCGAATTTAGGTTAAAAATTTTTGGGTGTTTTATTTAACAAATTTTAAAAATTTCGGTGTTCCAACTTAGTGAAAGGTCACGGACACAGGTCCTCTTTTATATAAATACCCCCAATTTTTGGGAAATAAATTAGGCGCTCGACATTTCCAAATTGATATGAATAATTAATAGCAAACTAACAGAAATGAGAATGCTAATGAAGCATTTTTCCTTTTAACAAAAAATTAATTTTTTTGGACATATATTATTTCTTTGTATATTTCTTTTGTATACTATTATTTTTAGGTATACTGTTTAGTTGAAGTTGAACTTATGAACATATGGGAGTTTTATTGAAGAAACGTTTGAAGTGCAAACTTTTTAATAAAGATTTACATATGTTGAAAAAATTCTCAATCTTCAACTTGTGGGTTTTTAAACCATTTTTCACTTTTTTCCGTTCATTTGAAATTTTGGGCGTCAAATATCTTTCCTAAAAAATACATTATTTATTATAACTGTTTTATTTACAATGAAATATTCATTCTCAAAATCAATATTTTGTCTTGAAGATTAATCATAGAAACTGTCTATGATTAATTTACCAAAATAAAATAGAGACGGCTTATCAGTTATGTTTTAATGAGATTGAACTTGCAAACGTCATCTATAATGAAGGGTGCCTGAAACGTTAAATTTTCGAGAGATCTTTTGGGAATTTGCTCAACAAATCTGTATAAAGTACAATCTCGATAGTTATTTTGAGCAATTGTGCCAGGGGTTTGGATGTTTCGGTTTGTTCGCCAGTCTCCAAACTGAACATCATGGTACGCCTTTCGTGAACGTCAATATAAATATATAACATCTTGTTAAGTCCGTCGCGAACGTCGATTTTTAATATGTTAGGTTTACCATGATCGTCGGTATAACACACTCAGCTGGTGCTGCCTACAGGTATTCTAGGTGTTGTGCTGCAAACAACCAACCTGAGTGATATAACATCTGTAGTAAGGAAGTAGGCATGGGGGTTCATTTAGGTATGGGGGACATCTGGATCATCCTAAAGAAATGCAGAGTGACCTATTGAGGTGCTAACCGTCTAGGTACAGTGGTACAAGTCACAAGGTAACAGTTGATTGCAACATGGTGATTGCAATTACTTTAGTAGTTTATTGAATCAGGTTGTTAATATTATAATGATATTACCAGATGATAGTTGATAATAATGAAAAAGGAATGGTGTTAAAATTAAAGATTGAGTAATACGAAAACAAAACCTGAACAGGAGAATTCACACAGGCATATTAACTGACAGAGTATTTCCTGAATCTTCTGGGATGTTCTGCGACACCAGTTGACAAAATGAGGGATGTATTCCTCTATTTCTTAGTTACAAGGTAAATGAAGGTATGTAAATGATCCCAAATTTTTTAATGTAATTTTTTTCGTAATGACGTGTTCCCAGGGTTAGAAGCTTAGGGCGGGGGTTTTAAATGTCTTCTGTTATTTTACCTCATGCTATCTGAAAAAAGTGAGGCCTGGCTTGGGGGTGGCTTTAACTGTCTTCTAGTTATTTTACCTCATGCTATCTGCAAACTGTGAGGCCCACCCCCCCGCCCCTTTTGGGGGGGGGTGGGATCGTTGTAGGTTGGCTTCCCGGGCCCCCCAGAGATTGCGGGGGGCCACCCCTTCCCTCTAAAACTTGCCCTATTTGCCTGTTGTTCCCTTGCAACATTGCCCTCCTGATGACACTGAAGTGTAAAAAAATTGAGCAAAGATTTCCCCCCCCCCCCATTGATTGATATTATATATATGATATATATATACACTAGTTATGTACATTTTTTGTAAAACAAACCTTCATACACACAATCACTCCTAGGTGTGTGTGTGTTTTATATATATATATATATATATATATATATATATATATATATATATATATATATATATATATATAATTTTTTTTGCAAGACAAGCCACGGGGGGGGAAAATTTCTCATACCCTTCTCAGTCAGGGGGGAAAAGGAAAAAGGGGAATTTTTTAACTTTGTATAAAAGGGGGTTTTGGGTTTTGGTAACCCATATTTTAAGAAAAAGAGGATAAATAAGTATATACGATTGATGTAAGGAGAAATGAAAGTATTTTTTTTGGACTACAAATTGGTAGAAAAAAAGCTTTGGGAAGACTTCAGGATGTACATTTTTAGGGGGACCACAGATGTTTAGATAAAATTTTTGTTGTAGCTACAGTGAGAAAAAAAAGGTAGATGGGATAAAGGAATTGGAAAAAAAGTAAGAGAGAAGTGAAGATTTATAAACTAAAGGGGGGAGGATTAGGGTAAGATATAAACAACTGTTGGAGGACAGATGGGCTAGTGAGAGTATAGGCAATGGGGTAGAAGAGGTATGGGGTAAGTTTAAGAATATAGTGTTAGTGTTCAGACGTTTGTGGTTATAGGAAAGTGGGGCAGGAAGGAAGAAGAGGATTGGTGGAATGATGATGTAAAAGATGCAAGAGATTATTTCCCGTAAAAGAGAATTAGACAGGGATTTTGATGTCACTGTGGTTGTTCAATATATTTATAGATGGGTTTAAGAGAAGTGAATGCTCGGGGTTGGCAAGAGGTTGGGGGTTAAAAATAAAAATCTAACACAAAGTGGAGTTGTTACAGTTGCTTTTGTGATGACACTGTGCTTTTGGGGGTTTCAAAAGAAGTTGCAGAGGTTGGTGGTGAGTTTGGGAAGGTATGTAAAAAAAGGAAATTAAAAGTGAATATAGGAAAGAGTAAGGTGATGAGGATAAAAAATAGATGGAAGTTTGGGGTATCAGATTGGAGGGGAAGTATGGAGGAGGTGAATGTGTTCGATATTTGGGAGGGATGTGTCAGCAGAGGGGTTTTTGGGATGAGGTGAATCAAAAAAAACGGGGGGAAAAAAGGGGTGGTGCACTGAAGTCTGTTGAGACAGAACTTTTTCCATGAAAGCAAAGAGGAATACATGAGAGTATAGTTATACCAACACTTTTTTGGGGTGAGACATGGGTTGTGAATGTTAAAAGGGGATGGCTAGAGGCAGTGGAGATGTCATGTTTGAGGTTGTGTGGTGTGAATAGAATGCTGAGAATCCGTAGTTTGGAGTTTGGGGAGGGGTGTGGGATTACCAAAACTATTATCCAGAGAGCTGGGGGGGGTTATTGAGATGGTTTGGACGTATAGGGGGATGGAACAAAATAGAATGATTAAAATGTATAAATCTGTGGGGGAAAGGCGGGGGGCTGGCCTAGAAAAAGTTGGGGAAGGGGGTGGATGTTTTGTGAGAGGGTTTGGACTTCCGCAAGCGTGCGTAGCGTGTTAGGGCGAATGCAGACAAATTTTTTAGGACTTGACGTGCTGTTGGAGTGCAGGAAGGTAACATTAAAAGGGTTTGGGGAAACCGGCGGCCGGATTTTATTCCTGGGGATGGGAAGTACAGAGGGATGTTAAGTTGCAGTTTTGTAGCTGTAGTGTAAGCACGCCTCTGGCAAGCGGGGGGAGTGAATGATGAAAGTTTTTTTCGTCGGCCACCCTGCCTTGGTGAAAAGGGCCGTGTTAATAATAAAAAAAAAAATATAGATGAAGTGGCCGGCTCAAAAATGGGAAATCTTGTACTTTTCTTGCTTTGAAACATCCATATTTAGATGAATGAAATTTTTAAAAGTCATAATGAAGATCGTTCTCCTTGCTCACTTGTCATTATTAGATACTAGTTAATCCGGTAGCCAATCATTGGGAAAGTACATGTTTTTTAAAAGGAGCATGCCCCCTCGGCGGAACATCTTGTTTGGGGATAGCTTCATGTAAACATTATCTCCGGCCCAAAGGGGCCCCCTTTGACGACAGCATACCCTTTTTTTCATTGACATTATAATCTTTGGGAATCCAAAAACTTGTAGGCGCCATACAGCGGGGTTAAAGTTTTTGTAAACAGGTTTGATCTATATAATGGGAGGATTGCCCCAATTCCTCAAGATACATTTACCAGTATGGGGCCCCCCCCCCCGTTTTAAAGGGCAGGTTTTTAAAACATAACAAAAAGTTTTTTCATGCTAATGTTTTTTTTATCAGCATATTCCCTTTTTCTCGAAGCGTCTATGTTTTAACAGATTTTATATCCCCTTGTTTGCTTTCCTGTGAATACAATATAAAATTTTCAATAGATTAAAACCCACACAAAAAAAAAGGTGGACATTGAGACAGTTCCCAAAAATAATCTTTATTTGAGACTTTACCAAAACTCTATCATATCCTCGGGACAAACACAAGAATATTGAAAAAGATTCTCATTGGGCAATGATCTATATTAATATGATGGATCATAAACTTTAAAGAAATTTGATGTTGAGAGAAATAAGAACGGGGATAGCGAGAACTAATGAAGTCTTGCTACAAAAATAGATGAAGAGCGTGAGAAGAGACCAGGAGGAAAGAAAAATTTTTATAGATAACAGGTAATTAGATAAAAGGGGGCGGAGGAATGGAGAGACAAAAACATGTTTATGGCTTACAATTGAATATTGAAAAAAATTATTTCATTTTCATTTCTTGTATTTATTGACATCAATGAGCACATGATAAAGTTCATGTAAGTAAAAATAAATATCCTATTTTAAAGAATAATTTCCCCTATTTTAAAAGCTAGCACGGACGCTATATAAAGGAAAGTTAGAGTTTCCTTAATCAGAAAATTTCAAGAAAGTCGTAATTTTTTTAATTTTTAGTAGCGCCGGGAAAACCCCCACGGGTATAGCGCTTCTTTAATATATGTATTTGTAACTTTTATTAAGAAACCCCTTCCCAAACGGGAATAAAGGGGAGTTAGTTTTTTTCCCCTGTAATAGTGACCAGCGTCGGCGAGTCGTCTCGACAGGTTACCTGGGGCTCAGTGAGGAAAAAGGGGGCCCTCAGTCTACACTTGTACACTCGCTATGGTTCTGTAGCATTTGAAAACCGGGGAAACTGGTATATCCTCTCCATTACAACAACACAACAGCCTGTACACCCTCTCGATACACCAACATATGCATGCCGGGGTACCCCCCTCGATACAGTAACAACGGCCTGTACACTATACAGCAACACAACCTGTACATCCTCTCGATACAGTAACACAACAGCCTGTACACACCGTCTATACAGCAACATAACAGCCTGTACACTCTCTACTGTACCACAGCATAAAAACATGTACATCAAAAAAAATATTAAAATTTATTTATATATATATAAATGATATGATATTCGAGGTCAGTTTTTACACGCCGCCCCAAAACTCGTCGGCAGCTAACAAAATTTTGAAACCGGGGGCACAGCTGAAACACCCGGGATCGATTTTGAGGCGAGTGGAGACTTGGGGGCACTTTTTTTTACACCTGTTATTCAAGCTCACCTAACAGTAAATAGGTACCCCCGGGGTTACCCGACTATTGTAGGTCGCATCCTTTAAAGAATTGAGAAATGGTAGCATACCATAGAATGGGAAAATTTTTTTGGGAAGACCTGGGGGACAACAACCCAACCTGTAAAATAATGACCAGTGTAAGGGGAAAAAAAAACGTAAAACGGCTTTTGTTTAAGACATTGAATTTCAAGTACTGGTAATCCAACTTACATCTCTAAAAAGGGCAGGTTATGTTAAACCATTATTCTTGGCTATGTTGTACACTGTTATTTAAGTTTGAAGTGTCTAAAAATGCCATAGGAACCATCATTATGTAGTTATAATCGGCATCGTCTTTCTCCAGTCACACACAAACGACCTCCCTCGTCTCCCCACTTCTGTAATGTAACTATATTATATACTTGTATATTTAAAAATTTATTCTAATTCTACTAAAAAGAAAAAAATCAGACCGGGAAATCAAATAAGACTGATTGTCGGTGTTGATTCACACAACAGAATGATAAACAAAGCATGAAGTGAAATGTAAAAGGGGCCCCTTTCCTTTCCCCAAAGGTCAGACTGAGTCATTCAAAAAAATCTGTAAGACTTATCGTCATTCTCGCTTCGTGTAGAGTAACTCGTTCAGTCTGTTAAATGGGTAATTTGAAAAAAACATGTCTAGCCCCCATAAATCTCCTCACCAAAAAAATGATGATTTGCGGAATTAAAAATTAAAAAAAATTTTTATGACATTGTTCTCTTAGCGGGGGTCACTGGAACAAAATCCGGCTCACAAAACCATTACTGCGGCTCACCATCAAAGCTCCGGCTCACCCCCAAATACAGCTCACCTAAGCAAAACTGCGGTTCTGAATAAACACTGAAACCAACTGAGTCAAGAATTTTTTCCCCTTTAACCCAAACCCCCGGCGCACTGATTTTCCCCGGGGCACGGGCTCGTACCCGCGGGACGGGCTGGGGACCCGCGGCGCACTGACTCGCCCGCGGCGCAGCCCCGTACCCCCGGCGCACTAACTCGTACCCGCGGCCCCAGTTTGTACCCCCCGGGCCCGGGCTCTCCCCCGGCGCACCCCTTTACCCCCGGCGAAAATTTTTTCCCCCGCGCACGGGCTGACCCGCGGGGGACTCCCCTCCCCGGGCACTGAATAAAAAAATATCCCTTTAAAAAACCAAATTCGACCCCCAGTCTAAACTGCAGCTCAGTTACAAGTATGGCTTATACTCACAAAGCCACGCTGCTGTCGAAAAACCCCTGCTGCTCCAAGCCGTTTTTTTCCCCAAAACCCCCGCTGCTGCTCACAAAGCCACGCTGCTGCTCCCATACGGCAGCTTGTCAAGAACATCTTACCTTGATCATTAAATTTTTTTGGCTACTACTTCTGTTTTTTTATTTCTGAAGAGGATCCCGAAGGGGTCGAAAAAAAAGTCCTTTTGTATCTGCATCCATGTCGGTTATTCAAAAAATATATGTATATATATTAAATATAGAATAAAAGACTCAAATGATTAAGCGTTTTAGGAAAAAAAACCCTTCCCCGGGTTTTTCCCCCAACCCCTTGGAAATTAAAAATATTTAAAAAAGTTGTTATAAATTTGTGAAAATTTGCAGTTTCTTTGCTTTAATATCTGCACAAAATACAAAGCGATTTATCTGATGGACATAACCTAACTTTTTAGTTGTCAAAAAAACAAACATGGACCCCCAAGAACTTCATTGCGATCAAATTCCTTGTAAATTTAAATTTTTTTCAGTGGCATTATATTATGGGCGGCTTACTCGTTTTTTTTATGAAATTTCTTTGATAGGGTTTTTAAATTTTTACATTATAATAAAAAGGGCTGATTCAGACTAGTCCCCCCCCTTTTTTTTTTTTAATATTTTTTTTCATTTTTTTTAAGCAATGTTCCCCTTTTTTATTCATCCACAACACTATTTATATTACCATGAGTTATTAATTTATTAGATTTTCTTTAAAAGTTACTGACTCCTTCAATTTTTTAAATTTTTGGGTTTTTTTTATATTCTTTTCGAGTGTTTGTGTTTTTATTCACCTAATTGTGGTTGCAGGGGGAGTGTGGAGAGAAGTGTGTGAGTGTGTCTTTTTTCTGTCTGCCTGTCACCACTTTAGCCTGATATTTTTTTTTTTTTGAAGTGTGTTGGTTCCTTTCTTCCCACTGTCCCCCAAGCATGTCAAGAAATTTAGTGGAGGTTGGTGAGCAGGCCCCCAGGGGAAAAACCATTGCCACAACATACATTTCTTGGCTTTTCCCCAGACAATTGAAAAAAAAAAAAAAAAAAGCTCGTTTTGACGTTTCTTTCGGCATATTTATTCAGTGTATATTTTTAAAAAAACCACATTTAATTTTGGATTTTTTCCCCTTCCCTTGTTGGTATTAGTTTGAAAATTATATGTTTTATATACAATATAATACATTAGCAAAGCCCCGAAAATACTGCCCCTTTTTAAATGTAAACCCAACCCCTTTTTTTTTTTTTTCAAAAATTACATTCAACCCAATACAGCTTGCCCCAGATAATACTTTTTAGTTACTGCTTTTTTCCCACTTCCCTCTTCGGTCTTCCATTTAGATCAATATTCCCCCACACTCACCGTCTGCTATACAGTTACTTCATCTGTTAGTGTGGGGGGGGGCTGAGAGTTTTATAGAATAAAAAGGCCCGGGTCGGTCCCTTTTTTCCCCCGAAACGGCCCCCCTTGGGCCTGCGTGGGGTGGAATGAGCGGATCGACTGATCTTCCCCGATGCTGAGGTCCTCTTCTGGGCCCCCGCCCCCCGCCCCCCATTGTTCCCCCCCCTTTCGGGTACCAGTCTCGCTAGGTATTCGAGACTCCGACAGACTCGCTCAGAAAGTTTCCGTCGAAACCCCCCTTGGGGGGAACCCCCGGCGTTGGTTTCCCCAAGGCCTTTTTTAACCCCTTGGGCTGGAATAAAACTCTGGTAGGATTTTCCGAGGCCCCGCTGTTTTCTGCAGTTATTTGCGACCCCACCTTTTAAAAAGTTCCACCTGCGCTGGGGGTTCAGGTATCTGGGGTTCATGGTCCCCCTGTCACTCTTAGTGTTACTTCTGTGTAAACCGCAGTCCGGGGGAGGGGCAGTTGCCACGTGTGAAAGCCACTAAATACAAAAGGGTTTTTTAAGTCGTTTTGTCTTGAGATGCGATTCGCTTCCCCCCCTTTTTTAAAATTTGAGGGTGCTATCCATATGGTCTTTCCTGAACACATTAACGTTTTTTTTTTTTATTACGTATTACACTATTAATGTTTTCGTTTTTGAGGCACTCTTTCTAAGGTGGAAAACCCCCATTTCCTCGCCCCCCTCCTTTAAAAAGAATTTCTTCTTTAGATACATTTTTTCTTAACAAATTTATTTTTTTTACACCGACATTCACGTGCGCCCCCCCGGGGAAGACCACACAAAAAAGGTTTCTCCTTTCCCCAAAAATTTTTGTACACTTAATATTATCTGTCATATTTCCCCGGGGACCCCTTTCCCCCAAAGGTTCCCCGGGCGATACCGCCCCCGTATTTTCTCTCTTTTGGCTACGACGTCTTTTTTTGGGGGGTTTAGAAGCAGCCCCCGGGTTCCTCTGCCCCCTGCTGTTGCGCTCCTCCCTTTTTTTCTCTGTGACAACGGCTGGGTTACACGGAAAAACAGTGGGGGTGGGGGTTTTTTTTGGCCGCGTCCTGCTGGCTGTGAGCTTGGCCACCATCTGTCTGTTGCCAAGGCGCAGGTTCTTCTCTCGTAGAGACTCCAGCTGTTTTACAGCCGCTGGAACTGCTCCTGAAGAAAGAAACGTGACTATAAATTTTAAACCTTCGAAATATCTGTGAAGGGATTAAAATGAATTAAAAAAAAACCCCCCTAACTTGCATCCCTTTTTGCATTACCATTCAAGAGATAATAAACAAAATTCCTTTTTTTCCTTTCCCCATTTTACAAACACTAGTTCCTTTCCACCACCTTTTCCCCAATTCCCTCATCTTGTTCCTCATTTATTTTACAAACCATGTTTCTCATCCCGGGCCTTAACCCATCAAATATTCCTTTTTTTATAATATCCTTGACCTACTTTTCTCTCACCCTCATCTTATCTTTCAGTTTTCTCACACATTTCCAATTCATCCATTATAATAGTCCAGATCCCCATTGGGCTTCTCCCTATCAAGAGCTTCAGTACCCCTCACCACCACCACAATACCACCATCACATCCACATACCACTTCATCTAACCCTTCTTACAATCATCCCTCCCCTCAGCATCACTTCAGCTACACCCATCAGTATCCCCTCACGGCTACTCTAGCACTCGCCTGAAAAGGGCGCCTTGGGCGAAGGTGGCGTGGGTTTGTTGCCCTGGTTGGCTCGCTGCAGAAAAATTGGCCGCTTTGGGCTTGGTCATACTCAGCTCTCCTCGCCTCCCTTTGACCCTTCCTACCATGTACCCCCTGCAGCATGCATGTAAATTATAAGACATAGAGTCACAATGGAACCCAGAAGACGTTTTTGGTCTGTCCGAAAATTATTGTTGTGAACCGATACTGGTGAAGGCGGACCGAAGCGCCTTCTAAATTTCTTAAAAAGATTTCTTAAAAGTTTAAAGATTTAAAAGTGCTAAAAACTTGGAGGGCATTTCGGGGGCTGTGAAAGTTAAGTTAAATACAAAAATACATCCTAACATTCATAAGGTAAAGTCATCCCACAATTAAAAGTATTTTTTACTAACATACAACAAAAAACTCAGTAACATAACAATTAATTAAAATAATTAGTGCCACTATAAATACCCATCGATATACAATATTTTACATATATAAAAATTAAGATTTTTTTTTAAATTTCAGATTTTCTTTTATAAAATTATATTTCGCTAAAATACTATATACGATTTTTTTAGAAATTCACTAAAATCATGGTGTTTACTTTAGAAATTTTCATAAATGTTAGTAAAATTAGCAGGACTTTGAATATCATAAAATTTTAAGAATTGAAAAATTAAACTTTTAATTTACGAAAATTGTGATAATTTTATCATTTTTTAATATTTTTAAATTATACCTTATCTTTGATATACCTTTGAAGAGTTTCGAGGGGGTTCCACTACTCCGGAGCCCGGCCATGGGCGACGCTCGTCTGGTGTTTGCCTGGTCAACCAGGGTGTGCTGCTGGAGGCCCGCGCCCCACATATCCATCACAGCTGGTTAATCTATGTTAATACCTGTCCAGTTTCCTCTTGAATGCTTCTACACTTGTTCCAGCCGTGTTTCTGATATCGTTCGCTAAGATGTTGCAAGTCTGGGACCCCGAATGTTGATATGGTTTATTGTCCCCTGCCTCTTGCTCCTCACTGGGTTTTATTTTGCACTTCCTCCCATATCTTTCAGTCCCATGTTGTGATGGCTGTGTGCAGTGGGACCAGGCCCTCGAATACTTTCCAGTTATATATTATCTTGTATTTCTCCTCCCCCTCCAATAGTACATGTTCAAGACTTGAAGGCGTTCCCAGTAATTTAGGTGCTTTACTCTAATGTGAGCTGTAAACGATCTCGTATTTGTTCCAGCTCTGATATTTCACCTGCTTTGAACGGGCCGTCACCCCATACGATTTGAAGAGTGTCACCATTGGCGTTATTTCCTTGTTTTGAAAGTTCTCAATACCCATCCCGTCATCTTCTTGGCTGTCGTGATCTTTGTCTTATTATGTTCTTTAATTAAGAGAAAGGATACCCACACAATTATTCCCAAGTCCTTTACGTGTTCCTTTCGTTCTACTTGATGACCCTCTTTGAGTTTTCTGTATAGTGTTCCTTTTGAGTTCTTCATTTTTCCATACCTAAGCTGCTGGAACTTATCACTGAACGTCATTTGTTCTCCACTGCCCACTAAAAACCTCTTTGTTTCCTGTAATTTTTCGGTGTCCTCTACCGTAGTACTTTCATGCTTATTTTTAGTGTCATCTGCAAATGATGATGCAAAAGTGTGATGGGTGTTTTTATCTATGCTGTGAGGATGAGAAACCCAGAGGGGAGGACAGTCCCGTCGGGAACTGAGCACCTCGCTCTGTTTACTACTACTTTAAGAAATCTATGGGATTTGTACTAATGTCAATTAGCTGGCCTGCGAGCCTTCGGCTGGGGAAAAATGTTTCTGCATTCTCTACCTTGCTGTCATTTAGTGCGTTGCTGAACACCGACTCATACTGTTCTTTTAGTTTCACTCATTTCCTGTTCATCGTCGTATACGAATCTCCTCTCAATAATGGTACAATTTACATTTCGTTCTTAGCTTAGATTTTGCATAGGAATATTTTGGGTTTTCTTTGCAATATCCTGTATGGCCCTTTGTTCCATTTGTACTAAGTTTTTCTCTAATTCAGTGATCTCTGGTAAAGACTATCTTTCCTCTCTTGAGGCATATGTGTTTTTAACAATTAGTAACCCGTTTTCTTCTGTACCATCTCTTACGCGCTCTCTCTATATCTGATCTTCTTCTGGGTTTCCTCAATGGTAAGTGCTTCATACATACCTTGTATGCGTCTGTATTCAGCTTTCTTGGCACTGGTGGGGATTTAGGGTTGCTCATGTCTGATTCCCAGGATATGTCTAATAGCTTTGGTTTTTTTTTTCCAAGTCAATTCTATGGTTGTTAAAATTAAACTTACTGAACTTCCTTTCTTTTACATTAGTGATGCAGTTCCTAACCCTGAGTTAATACTCTTTTGAACTTCTATGATGTTGTGATCAGAGATATTGTTTTAACTTTTGTCTCTGATTAGTTCCTCGTTGTTTGTGAATGGCAAGTTCAGGGTTTTCCATTTCTAGTGGGATCAATTATCTGTTGGTTCAATGAGTATTTTCAAAGCCTCATTAGTTCCCTGGTTTTGCCTGTTGGGGGTGCTTCCAGGAGAGATTTCGTTATAACATTACGTTGCGTTATCTTCCATTTTACATGAGACATATTAAAATCTTCAAAGAGTAAAATATTTGGCGTGGGATTTTCTAGCCTATCCAGACAGCTATCTATCTTCCTTAACTGATCTGGGAAATTTCCCCAGCAGATGCTGATTTTATATACTAATATATAGGATAATTACCAAATTCCTATTTTCAACTTTAATGCCTAAGGTTTCTACTTATCATTCGTAGAAAATTCAGCACTTCTGTGCAACAGAAAGTATCTTTACATAGTCCTACTCATCCCTATTACCTATTAATTCTATCATATCTATATATGTTATAGGTTTCTATCTTTATCTTCCGTCCAAAACATCCCTTGTGTGTGTTTCTGTAAATGCCTCAAACATGGCATTCGCTTCTGATAGAGTCCACTGGCATAACTAACTTTGTCGTTTTTATTTGATTTCAAACCCTGAATATTTGCAACTATGACGCAGGAATTACCATTTGGGATGTTTTGTTTTGCTGTGTTTCGTTAGTACCACTGGTGATGTACTACCTGGTATGGCCCCGTGTACATACCCCTGGTTTCTACAGTTTTTGACTTTCTTTGACTGTGTATTCGGCCGTGATGGGGATGCCGGTTTTATGCCCATTGTGCTGCCCATCGTCCCATCTGTAATTTGCCCTTTTGCCTCTGTAGCGCCGCGTTCCTTTTACATGATGGTTTTGGCAGTGCAGGTCATAACATTCTCAGAACTGTTTTGAAGCTTCACACATCACTGGGAGGAAGTACTTTCACTCTTTGTGAAAGCGACACTTTCCTTACTCAACACGTTCGAACATTTTCTGTTGTGTTTATTCCAGCAAGCTCTGCCATATAGGTACATATCTTTTGCACAGTATCTGCAAATGTTCTGACTGCCTATATTTACTGAGTCTGAGTCTTTCCCAAGTTCTAGCCACCTGATCTGTATTCTCTTGTTTTCTTTCATCTACTATTTCTTCCACTTTTTCACTTGTTCCTGCTATAACTTTCTTTCCTCTTTCCTTTTTCTCTGTATTATGAACCCGTTTTGTCAGAAATCTTCCAAAGAAAATGCGGGAAAATTTAAAAAAAAAAAAACTTATTTTCCAAAATATATAGAATTTTTTATATTCCCCTGAGAAAAAATGCAAAAAAACAAAAATACGTTTTTAAAATATTCATAGTTTTCTACATGTTAACGTGAAAATTTCGGGAAATTTTTAAGCATTAAAAAAAATTAAGACTTTAGAAAACAAAAAATAAAATCTGAAAAATGCTTCTGCCAGCCATCTTCCCCTCACTTTCTCTCTCTCCTCATTTCTCCCCATGCACATGTATATATATATATATATATATATATATATATATATATATATATATATATATATATATATATATACATGCCGAATAGGTAAAACTGGTCAATTAGCAAAAAATTTTAAAATTAAATCTTTTCTAAAATTTTCTCTCATACTTTTAAAGATATCTTTTTTTCATTTATGTTAATGTAAACATTAATAATTTTGTACCAAAAGAACCTTAGAAAACTTACCTAACCTTATAACAAGCGCAATTTAATTTAGCCTAATCCAACTAAATATATTATAGATAAGCTTACAATAATTTAATAATAAAACACAAAAAAAAATTCGTTAGGTTCAGAATGATTTTTGAGAAATTATTGATTACACAAATTTTCTCTTGCCTTATTCGGCAAGAAGAGTCTTGCTATTTAAGCTAAAATCGCAAGTTTTATCTATTCGGCACGACAATACACACACACATACACACACACACACACATACACACACACATACACACACACACACACATACACACACACATACACACACACATACACATACATACACACACACACATACACACACATACACACACACATACACACATACACACACACACACACACACACACTCCTTGGTCTTCACTTTTTCCTGATTTTTTCCTGTCTCTTATCTCCCCTTGATAATCTCCTCCCATCCCGTGACCCCATTCCTTTTCTCCTTTACCTCCGTCTACCATTTCTTTCTTGCTTACCCTCCGCCTTCGCTTGTTTTTTCAACTTCCATCACTCCTAGTTTTTACCCCCTTCAGTTCTCCTCCCTTTCTCTTTTATACACTTTTATTTCCATCTCTTTCTTCCCCTATTTCCAACCCTTACCTTCCTTCTTCCTCCATCTCACCTTCTCCCTCCCTTGTCCTATTAATTTTTAAATAAATCACCCATCTTTTTTTTCAACATTGCATATGTCTCTTCCCCTCTTCGTATATCTAATTTCTTCACCCCTCTGTTTATCTCCCTTTTTTCCAACATTCTCTCTCACCTTACTGCCGAAGATGATGACGATGAGCAGAGTGATAGTGAGCTGTGTGTGGCAGAAGAAAATGATGAACAGTAGATCAGGATTGGCTGGTGACTGCAAGAACAACCTGCGGGGAAGAAGAGGGGGAAGAGAGGGAGGTTGGAGGGGAAAGAGAGGGCGTTGGAGGGGAAAGAGAGGGCGTTGGAGGGGAAAGAGAGGGCGTTGGAGGGCAGAGGGGGTTGGAGAGGAAAGATGAGAAAATAGGGAACGAGGGAAAGGAGCAGAAGAAATGGGGAGGAAGAAGCACAGTGGAGAGGAAACAGAAGGGTTAGTTTTAAAAGGACAGAAAAGGGAAAAATGGGAGAGGGATAAATGGTGGGAAAAGATGATACCGAAAAAGGGAAAAGGTGAAGAGGCAAGAGAAGTGTGGAAGGAGAGATAGAAGGAAGAAAAGAGAGAGGGGGGGGGGAAATGTGTGGAACAGAAGACGGAGTAGAGTCATTGCGAAAGGGAGAGAGAACATTGTAGGAAAGTGGAAAAGAGGGGAGGGTAAAATTGTGCAAGGAGGAGAGAAGTTAGTGGAAGGAGTAAATTTAAGAAAGAGGAGAGGAACGAGGGAGGGGAAGAGAGTGGAGGGAATTCAAACTATTATTGTTCGATGTAATGTATCTTCAAAATAACGAAAGTTTAATAATTAGTGGCATTCAGAATAATAAACAGTGTTCTAGGTAATAAATGGTATAAAAGTCAATAAGCAATATATATATATATATATATATATATATATATATATATATATATATATATATATATATATATATAATATATTTTTGTTAGCACTAATATATTAGAATAATAAGACACCAGTATGATGAATAATCTCAGAAGTAGGGATACTCTTTAAAAAAAAAATACGACCCGAGAGTTATGAACACTGCTGCCCAGGTGTCCAGTTTCGTGCACAATTGTGGGTATTGGCTGCTGGTGATCGGGGGGCTCTCTCGGCTGGGCATCCAGCTGTATTATTATTATCAAAGAAAGCTCTAAACCGACAAGGGTCATACAGCGCTGTGGGGCAGAAAATTGTGCTGGGGCTATAAACAGCTAGGTGGAGAGGGGATCAGAGGTGAGGGGAAAAAAGGGCTGGAAGGGAAGCTAAGGGCTATGTGTCAAAGTTCGAATAGTAAAGCACTTGCTATCAAAAAGTGATTAAGTCAAAGGCAGGACCGTCTGCAAAGTAACGAAGGCAATGAGCATCACGACAATCAGTTAAGGAAGGAACATTCGCCTCAGCATAGAGGTTTTCGACAGGGGATGAACGAAAGGCACCAAGGCATAAACGTAGACCCTGATGATGAAGGGGATCTAACTTAGAAAGAGTTGTAGATACTGCAGAATAAACTTGGTCGCCATAATCCAGCTTAGACAAGACTAGGATGGAATGCAAATGAAGGAGAGTCCGGTGATCTGCTCCCCATGAACGATGCGCAAGAATTTTAAGGAGATTCACCTGACCATGGCAAGCTTCCTTCAAAGAGGAAATGTGAGGTTTCCATGTCAACCAGCGACCGAAGAGAAGGCCAAGAAACTTGACCGTATCACATTCTGGAATACGTGAGCGTGTAAATACAATGGAATATCTGGGACAAGAGGACGTCTAGTGAAGGTAATGAAATGGGTTTTCGTACTAGAAAATTTAAATCCATGAGAAGTGGCATAATGGGAAACTCGGTCAATCGCATCCTGGAGGGAGGCCACTACCATGCGACAGTCAGTGCCTGCGTAAGCTATAGCGAAGTTATTCACATAAAGTGACGACCAAATATGCGATGGAAGAACGGAATGTAGGTCATTTATAGCCAAGAGAAAAAGGATAGTGCTAAGGACACAATCTTGTGGGACACCCTCGGCCTGAACAAAATCTGAGGAAAAGGAGGCACCAACACGGACACGAAAATGTCTGTCAGATAAGAACATAAGAACATAAGAAAGAAGGAACACTGCAGCAGGCCTACTGGCCCATGCGAGGCAAGTCCAAATCTCCAACGGCTTAAGCCCCGACCCAGCCAGGTCAGGTTACATTCACTTAAGGAGGGAACACTGCATCTGACCTAGCACAGGCCAGTCAGGACCAACTCACACCCAACCGCACCCACTCATATAATTGTCTAGTTGACCACCTGGTCAGCCGACCACCTGGTCAGGTCACTTCCACTTAAGGAATTAGTACAGCTACTGACCTGGTAATACAAGCTAGTCAGGTCCAAATTCACACCCATCCACACCCACCCATGTATTTATCTAACCTATTTTTAAAACTACACAACGTCTTAGCATCTATGACGGTACTCGGGAGTTTGTTCCACTCATCCACAACTCTATTACCAAACCAGTGCTTTCCTATATCCTTCCTGAATCTGAACTTTTCCAACTTGAAACCATTGCTGCGAGTCCTGTCTTGGCTGGATATTTTCAGCACGCTATTTACATCCCCTTTATTTATTCCTGTTTTCCATTTATACACCTCAATCATATCCCCCCTAATTCTACGCCTTTCTAGAGAGTGCAGATTCAGGGCCCTCAGTCTATCCTCATAGGGAAGATTTCTGATACATGGGATCAACTTTGTCATCCTCCTTTGTACGTTTTCCAGTGCATTTATATCCATTCTGTAATACGGTGACCAGAACTGTGCAGCATAATCTAAATGAGGCCTAACCAAAGATATATAGAGTTGTAGAACAACCTGAGGACTTCTATTATTTATACTTCTTGATATGAAGCCAAGGATTCTGTTAGCTTTATTGCGAACACTTATGCACTGTTGTCTTGGCTTCAGATTACTACTAACCAGAACTCCTAAATCCTTCTCGCAATCACAAGTAATAAGATCTACATTATTCAGCTTATATGTGGCATGGTTATTGTCCTGCCCAACATTTAGAACTTTGCATTTGTTTACATTAAACTGCATCTGCCACTTCTCCGACCACTGCATCAGTCTATTCAAATCATCCTGGAGTGCTCTAATGTCCTCATTTGAATGAATTGGACGACCTATTTTGGTGTCATCAGCAAATTTACTTATGTTACTATTTATTCCCTCATCTATGTCGTTTATGTAAATTGTAAACAACGAGGGCCAAAAACTGACCACTGTGGAACACCGCTTGAGACGCGCCCCCATTCTGATTTCTCTCCATTTATGCAAACTCTCTGCCGCCTATTTGTCAACCATGCCTCTACCCAGGAAAAATTTCTCCTGCTATTCCGTGTGCCTTAAGTTTCCTCAGTAGCCTCTGATGTGGAACTTTATCGAAAGCCTTACTGAAGTCCATATACACAATATCATATTCATTACCATGATCTACCTCCTCAAACACCTTAGTGAAAAAGTTAGTAAATTCGTAAGACAGGAACGCCCCTTAGTAAAACCGTGTTGAGATTCATTAATCAATTTATGCTTTTCAAGATGGCTACGAATTGCCTCGGCAATTATTGATTCCATAAATTTACCAACTATGGAGGTAAGGCTTATTGGTCTATAGTTCGAAGCTAAGGACCTGTCACCTGCCTTGTAAATAGGTATTACATTTGCCCTTTTCCACTTGTCTGGCACTATGCCAGTTTGTAGTGATATATTGAAAAGATTTGCCAAAGGTTTGCTAAGTTCCTCTTTACATTCCTTTAAAACTCTTGCAAACAGTTCATCAGGGCCTGGGGATTTGTTAGGTTTTAATTTCTCTATTTGTCTGAGGACCATGTCACTAGTTACCCCAATCGAGCATAGTCTATTATCTTCCAGTTCTACATAATTTATTATTTCTGGAATTCCGCTAGTATCTTCCTGAGTAAAAACTGAGAGGAAGTAAGTATTGAAAATTTCACACATATCCTTATCACTGTCCGTGATTTGTCCTGAGTTACTCTTAAGTGGGCCTATCTTGTCCCTAATCTTACTTCTGTATACCTGAAAGAACCCTTTTGGGTTAGTCTTCGAATCCCTTGCGACCTTAGCCTCATAATCCCTTTTTGCTTTTCTTATTCCTTTTTTATTTCTCTCTTTAATTGAAAATATTGATTTCTTATCTGTCCATCCCTCTTTTGATACGCCTATATATGCCTCTCTTTGACCAATGAGATGTTTTAATCTATTGTTCATCCATTTAGGATCATTTTTGTTAGATCTAATTTCCTACTTGGAACAAAGGTTGTCTGGGCAGCTAGAACTACGCTCTGAAAAACGTCATATTGGCAACCAAAACCACCTACCTGACCCATAGTCAGGTCATCCCAATTAGCCCACCTAGGTAATTTCTCAGCCCCATGAAGTCGGCAACACGAAAGTCTGGAACAGAGACTTGATTGCAGTTACCTGGGTAATTCCATGATATATTAAAGCTAAGTGATTTGTGATCGCTTTCCCAAGCTCTTCATTAACCTCAAGATTATTAATTAGTGATTCTTTGTTGGCAAGAACCAAATCAAGCAAGTTGCTACCTCTAGTTGGTTCTGTCACAAACTGTTTTAAAAACAATCCTGAACCGTATCAAGAAAGTCACTAGACTCGAGATTACCTGTCTCATTGTTCCAATCAATTTGTCTAAAGTTAAAATCTCCCATTAACACAACATTTTCATATCTAGACGCCTTATGAATTTCGTCCCATAGCAGCTTACTGCACTCCCTATCCAGACTTGGGGCCTGTAAATCACACCCAAAATTAATTTTTCACGACCCTCGAGAAACTGTAGCCAAACAGATTCTGTGTCCGCTGTTTCTAATCTTATATCATGTCTAACACAACAATTTAAATTATCTCTGACATACATCGCCACTCCACCACCCTTCCTGTTGACCCTATCAGTGTGGAATAGTTTGTAACCCTGAATGTTGCACTCGGAAGGCATTTCTCTATCTTTCAGGTTGAACCAGGTCTCTGTTATAGCAATAATATCTATATTACCTGCACTTGCAAGTAATCTTAGCTCATCTATCTTATTTCTTAGACTCCTACTATTTGTATAGTAAACCTTAAGGGAGCTAGTCACTCGTTGCCCTCTACTATCTCTCTTTGTTTGTTGATCAATTGCTTTGCATTTACAAACTTTATTTTGAATATTGTTTTTTAAACATATCCCTGAGGTATCCTGGTAATATCTGCTGTTTCCAGGCCTAATACTACAGCCTGATTGTTTCCCCACAAACACCCATACCTCTCTAATCTATCAGTTTAAAGTCCTAGACAAGTCTCCAATGACCCCCTCAATCGTATCGGCTAATGCAATCACTCCAGCCCCAGAGAGATGAACCCCATCCCTTGCATACATATCACGTTTGCCATAGAATTTGTCCCAGTTATCAATGAATGGAATTGCAAGTTCCTTGCAGTACCTGTCTAGCCAGCAATTTATACCAATTGCCCTAGACATCCATTCATTGCCCACTCCCTTTCTAGGCAAAATGCTACATATGATTGGGATACCTCCCTTAGACCTAACGTCTTCTATGGCTGACCTGTACTTATCTAGTAGCTCCTGTCTCCTGCCCTTCCCAATGTCATTTCCACCAGCACTAAGACAGATAATGGGCTTGTTCCCATTACCTGACATAATATTATCCAACCTGCTGACTATGACACCAACACCAGCTCCTGGGAGGCACACCCTCTGTCTGACCTTCCTGTCTCTGTTACAAAAAGCACGGTCCATATATCTTACCTGAGAGTCTCCCACAATCAGAATATTCTTACCTTGATTAGCAGGGGAGTCAGTGGTACCTTTAACCTCACTGACCACTGAAGTACACTCGTCCTGGAGTTGGCAGATTACTGCGGAGGCCTAAGGAGGAGTGGGCTTGGGCTAAAATGTTGTACCTCCATGTGGTGTCATATGCCTTCTCAAGATCAAAAATGAGTGCTAGGACGGAGTGTTTGTTAGCAAAGGCATTTCGCACATACGTATCTAAATGGAGCAAGGGGTCCAAAGTAGAGCAGCCCTTGCGAAAGCCATACTGGCGAGGAGAAAGACTATTGTGAGTCTCCAAATACCATATCAGATGTCTATTCACCAATCGTTCCATTACCTTGCAGACTAAACTGCTTAGAGCAATGGGACGATATGGAGAGGTATCAAGCCCTGAGGTGCCTGGTTTGCGAAACGGTAGTACAATGGCTGATTTTCATTGTTGAGGGAAAACCCTTCGCGTCCAAATAAGATTGAAACGACGCAAAAGGACTGTAAGGGCTGTAAAATGTAGATGTTGTAGCATACTGATATAAGTATCATCAGACGCAGTTGCCAATGACTGGCAATCAGATAGTGTGGACTCGAGCTCTAGGAGAGTGAAAGGTATGTTATACGGCTCCATTTCATTAAAAGAGAAATTCAAGGATACTTAGAAGCGAGAAATGAGGGACAAAGGTGAAGCCCTTAGGAGACACGGACAAGATAGTTCCCGATTTCCGTGGCAACTTCAAGAGGTTTCGCAACACTAACACCAGCAACCAGCAAAATAGGGAGCTGGGTCCAGAGTGTACTTGCCACACAACTTCTGTACCTTCTTCCAAACCCCACACACAGGAAAAGTCAAGGTAATAGACACAGTCTTGCCAACAAGTGCATTTAGCATCGCGTATGATGCGCCGAGCGACTGCCCTTGCCCGATTAAAATTCAAAAGACGATCTGAGGTCCGATTACATCGATTCCGGCCCCACGCAGCACATCTCAAACGTACTGCATGGGCACACACAGGAGCAGGAGACCACCAAGGCACGCATGTCTGAGAACGCCTGCCTGAGGTTTGCGGAATAGAACGTGATGCTGCAGTCAAAACTAATGTCAAAATTTGCACCAGCTCATCAATTGAGGATAGAGGGTCCCCACAAAAGGCGGTAAGATGAGAGTATAAATTCTAATTCGCTCGTCCAAATTGGGGGTTACGAGGCGATCGGGAATACATTGTAGAAGTAAGATGAATAGGAAAGTGATCACTGTCGTGCATATCCATGAGAACAGACCAAGCACAATCAGGTGCAATTGATGAGGAGCAGATAGAAAGATCAATGCAAGAGACAGACTGAGTGTGAGAGTCAAAATGGGGAACGCACCCGTATTTAAAACACCACGAGAGTCAAAGTGGGACCCTCCCCAAAGATGATTGTGAATGTTAAAATCACCTAACAACAAGATGGGCAGCGGTAGAAAATCGAGAACACAATATCCGAAATACAGAATGCACGGGAAGGGGGAAGAAAACAAACTATATACTGTCTGCACAAATAAATATGGGCTGCAGTATAATGCAGCAGAGAATGAACAAAGACCTGTTGATATGGTATACCAACGCGCACAAGAAGTGCACTTTCATTAAATGATTCATTAGGAAAGGAATCAGAAGACTGCAACAGCGCACAGCCCGAAATGTGATGAAGAACAGCTGAACGAATTTTTTAGGGTCTTGTAACTCGACACATACTGGGGCAAACTGGAAGAGCAACACCTGGAGCTCTCTCGATTACACCCTGAAGCCACAAATATTCCATTGTAAATAAGTCATTATTCACAAAGACAGGTATGCCAACAATAAGAAGCGATAAAATCTATGGGCTATTAGGGTCAGTGAAGTCAATGTGTGGAGGCAACGGAAAGCGTGAAGCAAGGAGGAATCAGAATGCTGTGAAGGAAAAGATTGCTGCGAGGGTTGTGAAAAATAAGAAGGGTAGAAGAAGGCACGCCGGTGTCCAACGAGGGTTTTGTCTCCGCAATATAGCTGGAGATAGCATCAAGTGTTTCAGCGGATAAGGAAGATGCCGATACCATGACTTCAAAATTGGTGAGGTAGAGATTGGGAGATTATGGAGGGAACCAAAGAGGTCTGAGAGGGGAGGGGAGTATGAACCTGGAGAGATGTGGCGGCAGGGACAGAAGAGTCCTGTGGTGGAAGAGGAGAGGAAGGAGGCTGGGGTAACTAGGGAAGTCTGAGGACCACCAGGAGAAGAGGGGACCACACGAGGGGGAGTGAACTTCTACCTTCGTGTGAGAGTTGGAAAGGGGGTGAGAACTAGGCAACAATGCCAAAAAGGAAAACTGTTGGGGAATTGTAAGCACCGGAAGAATGCGAAGAGACTTCGGCTTATGAGACAGGTTCAGCTTTGCAGGTGATAGGCACAAAGAAGATACATGCATGCGAGGCCTTGCAGACTGAGAAACTAGCGAGTGAGAAGTAGAGGTAGGAGTAGGTAAGGAGGGGGGGGTTTCAGAGGGTAAAACTGCAGAAAGAATTAGAGATGGGGGTGACCCCAGAAGACACTAT
The DNA here is from genome assembly GCA_009830355.1 of Cherax destructor. NCBI lineage: Eukaryota > Metazoa > Arthropoda > Malacostraca > Decapoda > Parastacidae > Cherax > Cherax destructor. The sequence continues at coordinate 26,363 of WNWK01024900.1, forward strand.
ACTGGAGGAGTGGTAGGTGGGGACACTGCCAAGGTTGGAAGTCCCCTAGCTGCTCGCGTATAAGGGATACGAGGAAGATTACCCTGAAGGTGGAGCCGAGAGACAGCCATAGCATTAGTAAGGCCTTTGCTCTCTTAGAAAACGGATTTCTCGTTCATTAAGATAGACCTGACATCGACGGAAAATGAAGGATGAGGTTCATTGCAATTGAGACAAGTTGGGGGAAAGACTGCAAGATGTATAGGTATAATCTCCATCACCGCAGACCTAGCACTCCACCGCAGATCTGCAGAATTTAGCGGAGTGTCCAAAGCGCCAGCAATTTTGACACTGTTGGGGAGAAGGGACCACTTTGCGGACCTCTAGGTAATGGCCTGCAATATAAACGGAGGACGGAGTTCACGGCAGTAAAGGTTAAGTGGGCGATGTTACTGGGAAAGCGACTCCACCCGCGAATAGGCAGAACATATGTATCTACTTTGAGAATAGGAATATCCCGAAGGGCTAATTGCTCCAAAATATCATCACCAAGAAGACAGACAATCACTCTGTACAATGGTATGCGGTAAAACCACCGTACCACTGCAAGAATTGATTGGAATGTTATCAGTGGAAGTAAGATGGGAAAGATCATGAGCTTGTTCTGCATTATGAACTGTAATGATGTGCACAACCACTTCGAAGAGCGTGAAAGGATATATTTTGGCGAACGTTTCATAAAACAGCTTTACTAGTACTATGGTCAGAAAGATAATCAGTTGGAGATGTCGGTTGTAGGGAAAAATTTAGTCCACTGCATACTTGTAAACATGGTGCATAAAGGAGTTACAGGGGGATGGGAAGAGTCTGGAGAATGGTCCAATAATGAAGCCAGGTCAGAACAGGATGTGGTAACGAAAAGGGGCCTGGGGAGGAGGGTTATCTTGGAATGAAAACTACATGATGATGGTACTTTTCTTCTTATTATTTTTAAGGAAAAAAGGAAAGAATGAAAGAGGGACAGCAGAGGACAGTCACTAGAAGGCATGAAAGGGCTGTAAGTTTCCCCTCATCTGAGAGGACCTCGAGACCACAAGCAGTGCAGGTGTAGCATGAAACTCGTGCCATACTCTACCCATCACACCAGTAAACCAGTGCTCCGGAATAGCAACCTCACATCCACTGAGCCACCTTGGCCTACAAAAGAGAGGGTTGTCGAAAACCTGCCAAAAAACACCCTTCCTTCGGCTGCCAACCCCCAGAACTGACAGGCAGCCTCCGTCACCTGCAGAACACCCCGCCCACTTCTCGGAAATCTGGGAAGGGCAGGGCGCCCCCAGATAATCCAGATTCCAGGGGAAACTATGCCATCCAGAGGAACCTCATGGAGCGGATGAACCCTGGCATACTTTCTCCTACCTAGAAACCGTAAAGGCTACAAACGGGACAGGGAAAAGGGAGGGTTGGGAGGGGGAAGAAAGGGAAAAAAAGGGGGATGGGGAGGATGGTATAGAAAGGAAGGATTGAAGTAATTAGGTTCGATCTGGAAGGAGACCAAAAGGTCTAATTCCTTAGACCAAGAGCCTCTTTGCCGCATCAAGGAGCCCTCTTAAAGAGGCATCCAGGTTTAGCAAGGCTTCTATAATGTCGTTGACTTCATTGTGTCTTGCATGCCAGCCCTTGGTTTTGGAACAGTTAAGACCATGTGACCATATTGGTCGGATGGCATATCGCCGCAAATACACATATATTCCGTGAATTGGGGCACAAGGCGAGAGAACCACTGCAATGTAGAGGGTCTTAGGGTCGAGGAGTGTTCCCATTGCCGAAATGGGAACTGTTTTGGAGGAAGTCCCCAGAGTGAAGTGCACTCACAGCTTGGAGAAACGCAGTCTCTCTGTCTGATGTTACAGTGCTAAGCATGTTGGCAAACACCTTTTCAGTGATGGGGGGTATCCCAACTTGACTTGGTTGCTGCACTAGGTTTTTGTGCGGGAACAAAAGACTCCCATTCAGTGATGGCACTGGGGTAGGTAGGGTCCTGTATTACTCTAGTCACTGAGGGTTTTAAGAATTTGTTTTTTTAACTCATTTGATGCTGTGGAAGAGGATAGGGAAACTGGTTGGGCAATCTGGGAGGATTTTCGTACTTTCCCCGCCCCCAATGACTGGAAATGGGCTTGCAACCCTGTCCATCTTCAAAATTAAACCTCTGGGATGGTCTTAAAAAGGGAGTCATATTCCTTGAGTTTCCGTTTTTAAAGGGTGGGGGCATTTCAGAAAGTAGGTAAAAACTTTTTGGGGTTCAGACACCTGGTGATGGTGAAGGCATTGTATCGATGTCTTTTATCCTGCCCCATCGTCCTGAGGTCTGGGGGTTTTTTTTTGGGTTTAGATCAGTGGTCTGAGCCCAAGAGGAGCACCAAAGGGAAAATGCTGTTTGGGTGAATCAATGGCTCATGCTCCTGGTAAAACAAATAATGTTCGGATCCCTCTTTTATTGGTAAAAACTATTTTTACATTTGATAACTTAGAAAAAGTGAAAAACTTGGGGATCTTTCCCCATTAAAGATACCCAAGTGTTGTTTTCAAATTTTTAATTTTTCAACCTGTCAGTTCTCTGAACCCCTTCATCCATATTTCACATTTGGGTGGGGTTTAAAGATGGCCCAGACTCTCTCCCCTGTCTTTTTTTTTTTATGTCCCCTGGGGAAAATTTGAAAGGCCCGCTAAAAAACCATCATCCAAAAACTGATATTGACGCCTCAAAAATCTTGGGCCCCAAAATTTGCAAAA
>WNWK01024901.1:0-29136 GCA_009830355.1 Cherax destructor
ATAATTCCGTTGGGTTTTTCCCTCAAATTTCATAATTTTGGTGGGTTTGATCGGAAAAAAATTCTCTATCATTTCATCAGAAATGGGTTTTTTTTAAAAAATTTTGGAAAACCCCAAAACGAGTTTCGGAAGGGCCTTGGGACCCCAAAAGGGGTTTAAAAAAAAAAACTTTGGTTTTTTTTTGGGGCACCCTGCCTCAGTGGATGAAAAAGGGCTTTTGGGCCCAGTTGGGACCCCTGTCCATTTTTCCCATTTACTCATACCTTTAAACGTCTTTGAAGGCCTTTTGGATACTCTGCTCACAGTCCAACAGCTCATCAGATCCCAAAAACCATTTGTCTCCATTCACTCCTATCTAACAAGCTCACACACGCTTGCTGGAAGTCCAAGCCCCTCGCCCACAAAACATCCTTTACCCCCTCCCTCCAACCTCTTTGAGGACGACCCCTACCCTGCTGATTATGTAAGACAAGCCACGTAGAATGGAAATCTTCAGCTGAAGATCTTTCACATGTCTCCATGAGTCATCAGGAACTATGCAATGTTGCAAGAGCAGCAAGAGGTGGACTGAGAGGAAGTTTCCTTAGAGTGAGTAAATATAGTGTGCTGATGCCAGCCAGTTCCTCTCAGAAATGATGATCAGGACACAGGCACCATCCATCACCCACACATCCTGTCCCATCAATACCCCACGTGGAGTAGGGTAAATGGAGGGGTACTCCAAGCTTTTATAGTAGGAGGTTGGCACACAGCAGCCTCCCAGGAAGGTACTACTGTCCTGCCAAAACAGAAACCTGTATTTGTTTTATGTGAAACCTTAGATAAAAACTCAGAGAAGTGTGTACACATAAACGTGTACATTGCATGTGTAGTGTGATCTAAGTGTAAGTAAAAGAATTAAGATACACCTGCTATCTTGTGTGTTTATGTGACAGGAAGAAAAGACACCAGCACTCCTACCATCATGTAAAACAAATACAGGTTTCTGTCTTGCACTCATTTGGCAGGACATTAATAACTCCCTGGGTGGTTGCTGTCTACCAACCTATTACTCTGCAAAGACAGTTACACTCCCTCAGTGGAAGACAGCCAACGTGTTGTAAAGGAAGAAAGTCGAAAGTGAATAGATAAGAGTAAGGTGATGAGGGTATCAAACAAGTTAGATAAAGAAAAATTGGATATCACATTGGAGGGAGGGAGTATGGAAGAAGTGAATGTGTTCAGATATTTGGGAATAGACTTGTCAGCTGATGGGTTTATAAAGAACAAGGTTAATCATAGAATTGTTGAAGGAAAAAGGTGAGTGGTGCACTGAGGTATCCGTGGAGACAAAAAACGTTATCCATGGAGGAAAAGAAGGGAATGTACGAGAGTACAGTGGTACCAACACTCTTATATGGGTGTGAAGCATGGGTTGTAAATGCTGCAGAAAGGAGGGAAGGCTGGAGGCAGTGGAGATGTTTTATCTAAGGGGAATGTGTGGTGTAAATATGCAGAGAATTCACAGTGTGGAAATTAGAAGGTGTGGAGTTACTAAAAGTATTATTCAGAGGACTGAAGAGGGGTTGTTGAGGTGGTTTGGTCATTTAGAGACTATGGAGCAAAATAGGTTAACTTGGAGGGAGTATAAATATGTAGTGGAGGGGAGGAGGGGTAGGGGACGTCCTAGGAAAGGATGGTCTAGGTCTGCTTATCTGTCTTTCTGTCTATCTGCCTGTGTGTCTGTCTGTCTTTCTGTCTGCCTGTGTGTCTGTCTGTCTTTCTGTCTGCCTGTGTGTCTCGGTCTTTCTGTCTGCCTGTGTGTCTCGGTCTTTCTGTCTGCCTGTGTGTCTCGGTCTTTCTGTCTGCCTGTGTCTCGGTCTTTCTGTCTGCCTGTGTGTCTCGGTCTTTCTGTCTGCCTGTGTGTCTCGGTCTTTCTGTCTGCCTGTGTGTCTCGGTCTTTCTGTCTGCCTGTGTGTCTCGGTCTTTCTGTCTGCCTGTGTGTCTCGGTCTTTCTGTCTGCCTGTGTGTCTCGGTCTTTCTGTCTGCCTGTGTGTCTCGGTCTTTCTGTCTGCCTGTGTGTCTCGGTCTTTCTGTCTGCCTGTGTGTCTCGGTCTTTCTGTCTGCCTGTGTGTCTCGGTCTTTCTGTCTGCCTGTGTGTCTCGGTCTTTCTGTCTGCCTGTGTGTCTCGGTCTTTCTGTCTGCCTGTGTGTCTCGGTCTTTCTGTCTGCCTGTGTGTCTCGGTCTTTCTGTCTGCCTGTGTGTCTCGGTCTTTCTGTCTGCCTGTGTGTCTCGGTCTTTCTGTCTGCCTGTGTGTCTCGGTCTTTCTGTCTGCCTGTGTGTCTCGGTCTTTCTGTCTGCCTGTGTGTCTCGGTCTTTCTGTCTGCCTGTGTGTCTCGGTCTTTCTGTCTGCCTGTGTGTCTCGGTCTTTCTGTCTGCCTGTGTGTCTCGGTCTTTCTGTCTGCCTGTGTGTCTCGGTCTTTCTGTCTGCCTGTGTGTCTCGGTCTTTCTGTCTGCCTGTGTGTCTCGGTCTTTCTGTCTGCCTGTGTGTCTCGGTCTTTCTGTCTGCCTGTGTGTCTCGGTCTTTCTGTCTGCCTGTGTGTCTCGGTCTTTCTGTCTGCCTGTGTGTCTCGGTCTTTCTGTCTGCCTGTGTGTCTCGGTCTTTCTGTCTGCCTGTGTGTCTCGGTCTTTCTGTCTGCCTGTGTGTCTCGGTCTTTCTGTCTGCCTGTGTGTCTCGGTCTTTCTGTCTGCCTGTGTGTCTCGGTCTTTCTGTCTGCCTGTGTGTCTCGGTCTTTCTGTCTGCCTGTGTGTCTCGGTCTTTCTGTCTGCCTGTGTGTCTCGGTCTTTCTGTCTGCCTGTGTGTCTCGGTCTTTCTGTCTGCCTGTGTGTCTCGGTCTTTCTGTCTGCCTGTGTGTCTCGGTCTTTCTGTCTGCCTGTGTGTCTCGGTCTTTCTGTCTGCCTTGTGTCTCGGTCTTTCTGTCTGCCTGTGTGTCTCGGTCTTTCTGTCTGCCTGTGTGTCTCGGTCTTTCTGTCTGCCTGTGTGTCTCGGTCTTTCTGTCTGCCTGTGTGTCTCGGTCTTTCTGTCTGCCTGTGTGTCTCGGTCTTTCTGTCTGCCTGTGTGTCTCGGTCTTTCTGTCTGCCTGTGTGTCTCGGTCTTTCTGTCTGCCTGTGTGTCTCGGTCTTTCTGTCTGCCTGTGTGTCTCGGTCTTTCTGTCTGCCTGTGTGTCTCGGTCTTTCTGTCTGCCTGTGTGTCTCGGTCTTTCTGTCTGCCTGTGTGTCTCGGTCTTTCTGTCTGCCTGTGTGTCTCGGTCTTTCTGTCTGCCTGTGTGTCTCGGTCTTTCTGTCTGCCTGTGTGTCTCGGTCTTTCTGTCTGCCTGTGTGTCTCGGTCTTTCTGTCTGCCTGTGTGTCTCGGTCTTTCTGTCTGCCTGTGTGTCTCGGTCTTTCTGTCTGCCTGTGTGTCTCGGTCTTTCTGTCTGCCTGTGTGTCTCGGTCTTTCTGTCTGCCTGTGTGTCTCGGTCTTTCTGTCTGCCTGTGTGTCTCGGTCTTTCTGTCTGCCTGTGTGTCTCGGTCTTTCTGTCTGCCTGTGTGTCTCGGTCTTTCTGTCTGCCTGTGTGTCTCGGTCTTTCTGTCTGCCTGTGTCTCGGTCTTTCTGTCTGCCTGTGTGTCTCGGTCTTTCTGCCTGCCTGCGTGTGTGTGTCTCGGTCTTTCTGCCTGCCTGCGTGTGTGTGTCTCGGTCTTTCTGCCTGCCTGCGTGTGTGTGTCTCGGTCTTTCTGCCTGCCTGTGTGTCTCGGTCTTTCTGCCTGCCTGTGTGTCTCGGTCTTTCTGCCTGCCTGTGTGTCTCGGTCTTTCTGCCTGCCTGTGTGTCTCGGTCTTTCTGTCTGCCTGTGTGTCTCGGTCTTTCTGTCTGCCTGTGTGTCTCGGTCTTTCTGTCTGCCTGTGTGTCTCGGTCTTTCTGTCTGCCTGTGTGTCTCGGTCTTTCTGTCTGCCTGTGTGTCTCGGTCTTTCTGTCTGCCTGTGTGTCTCGGTCTTTCTGTCTGCCTGTGTTCTCGGTCTTTCTGTCTGCCTGTGTGTCTCGGTCTTTCTGTCTGCCTGTGTGTCTCGGTCTTTCTGTCTGCCTGTGTGTCTCGGTCTTTCTGTCTGCCTGTGTGTCTCGGTCTTTCTGTCTGCCTGTGTGTGTCTTTCCATCTGCTTGTCTCTCAGTCTCAGAGACCGGCTCGTAAACCAACAGGTACTACACACAATGCAAAAGTGACAATGCGTATTACTTGCCAGTCATGCTGCAGATTTTTTGACAAGGTCAGATTAAGAAGGAAGTGGGGGGGGGTCTAATTTATTTTAGGAGCTAGGTTGATATTTAAGTGTTTTTTAAATACAATGACAATATACAAAAATGCAGAGGAAGAGCTACTACCAGGAATATCTAATAATATCAAACATTAAGATTCAATATACATAGCCTCAATAGATAAAATGATAAGACTGCTTAGAAGCTAGAAACTAACAAATATTTTTGTTATAGATGAAGTCTATGTATTTCTATCACAATTAATGTCAAAAGAAAATTTAAGCAACTATTTCAGAGCTTGGAATCTGACATACATCTACCCTTGATATACCTCTGACGTGTTTCAAGAGTTTCCCTACTCCCATAGCCCAGCCTGCAATCATAGTTCAACTTAAGGAACTGTTCACTCATAGCATGGAAGATTATGAATTGCCATTTTTTCATTACAAAATAATGCGATTTATGAGGTACCAGTCACTCTAAAGAATTTTGAACTCTTGCCTGTAACTGAGGGTAGGATGAAGGAATATCCAGTAAAAAAATTTGGCAACAAATTTAATGATTTTTATAGATGAACAGTAACACAAATATTGCATAGACCAAGTTACTTGTCAAATTCTGCTAAACAAAATGTTCTTACATGTATGTACAGTACAGTAATTTTGTGGTATAATATGAAGGAGTGTATAGAAATAGTTCTTGCAATGTGCTTTGTCTTCTCTATAGAGCCATGTACTAATTTACAGATGAACAGCTGGCCATCATATTCTAGGCAGGCATAAATACTTGCTGCACACCTACTGAATGAAGAACCTTCGCATACAATTGTATTGTCAAACCAATATTCTTTCAAGCTATTCTATAAAGTATATTTCTAACTACATTTGCTCTTCTTGGATTCAAAGCTATTGCTTTCAACTATTTTTTAACTGACAGTAAACATTAACCCTTTCACCATCTCCCAAGTTATACAGTATACATTTTTGAGGCCCAGTGATACTGACGAATATTTACATATTGATCACTGCACTCTTAAATCTGCTATGTATAGTAAATTTTGCCCTAGACATAAGAGAATGGGTCTGTGTGGCAGGTGTGGACAGTATAAAAAAAAAATCCTGCTCCATGCAGTGCATGATGGGAATAGCCTCTGGCCTTATGTTTGAGTTATGATAGCAAATTTGAAGCATTTTCTAGGATAGTTTTATTGGCTGTTTCTTGGTGTCAACTGACCAACCAAAATACATACTAGTAAAACCGAGATAATTTTGGCAAGTTTCAGACTAAAAGGTATCTGAAATAGGCCTTAAAATGGCAGAAATATTAAATTTTGGTGATTTTCCTAAAAAAAGGGTAGGGTCCCTTTACCCAGGTCTGTTTTATGAGGTTTTTACTTGGTCTGCTTCAATTAATTTGGACACCTTAAACTGTGACAATCATTCTTGGTTATATTTTATTAACAGAAGTAGGGTAAAACTTGGAGTTTCAGAGTTAATGGATTCAAAATGGAGGATTATTATTATAATCAAAAGAAGCGCTAAACCACAAAAGGGGCTCAAAATGGAGGAATGTGTTTATAGGAGGGCTCTGTACATGATTAATGAACAGAGGAAAGGTTGCTTTAGTTTCTGAAATGTCTACAGTGTTTATTCAGGACTGTTTGTAAAATAGAATTTGTTGAATTTTGTGTAAAACTGGCCAAATTGCAAACTTCTGGATGCTTTTTAGGGTACCAACAGTTGAATAGAAATGGGGCATCTTTGTAAAAATAGCCAGGAATTGGGTCGTTTGAACAATGACAAGTGCCTAAAATATGCCTTAAAGAGGGGGAAATCACAGTTGATTAAAGTGCTCCTGACCTCCAATTTTGCACCTTTTTAATTCTGTAAGTTTTAGATCAAACTTAACATTTTTCACATCATTACCGTAATAAAACATTCTCTACCATTTTGAAGATTTTTATTTAAATTACGACTATGATGGGACTTTTAAATTTCAGGGACATGAGAGTAAAAGGTTAACCAGTAATTGTTTTAACAGTGTACACTTTATTAAAAATAAATTCAATCAGCACTGGTCTATATTAGAAATACAGTACAGTTAAAAAAAAAAATATTTCCTTCTTGCCCTACAACTTTTAATAAGCAACATTGCCCTTACTATAGCATATTCTAAAAACAAAATTATGTCTCATTGCAGCCAAAAGTGGATTTTTTTTTTTTCAACAAGTTGGCCGTCTCCCACCAAGGCAGTGACCCAAAAAGAAAGAAAATACCCAAAAAGAAAATACTTTCATCATCATTCAATACTTTCACCTCACTCATACATAATCACTGTCTTTGCAGAGGTGCTCAGATACGACAGTTTGAAGTCCCCTTCAAACTGCCAATATCCCAAACCCCTCCTTTAAAGTGCAGGCATTGTACTTCCCATTTAAAGGACAGACAAGGAAATTATTTTTGCTTGTCCCTGAAGAATGCTGTAGCACAACCTAATAATGTTCCAAGAGGCTCAGATTTAGTATTTGGTCAGACCAAAGCAGAGCAAATGATTGTTATGCAAGTGTTGCAGTGTTTCAAGAATTATCCAGCTGATTTAAGAATGGACTTACACCATGAACTCCATCAAGTGTACAAGGCTGCAATGTGGGAAGGGTTACTAAAACTGTTCATGTTGCTATCTTTACTCTTCACAGTAGAAATGATTCAGCCAGCATTGAAGCCAATCAGATGATGCAGCTTATCCTGAATCGTCATACCACATTACTCCTTTATGATGCTCAGTACTTAACATTACCTCTTTCCATTGCTAGTCGTTTATTACTTCTCATTGTTTATCACTGTACTGTTTTGAAATTTTTAACTTATTGGGATCATATGGCACTTGGAATATAATAATCAGGTTTGATTTAAGGGACGGGCAGCTCCAACTCTTTGGATCAAAAGCCCTTCACCAGCATCAAGGCACCTTCCTTGAACAGACTGTATATTAAATGCTTGTGGACAGTTACCCTGTCATAATATACCAATCCATGAAATTGTTTGAGTTAATGGACAAACCTGCCTTAACACCAATGAAGGTATTCACTTCTTTCATACTCTACGAAAGGCTTGATTTCTGGTTTCCAATCATGTTTGACCTTTCTTTATAATGTCATCACTTTCCTTGACCTACAGGTCTGGTGTCCACACTGGAATGTGCCTCTGTCATTCACAGTCACATAATATCCTATTCACACAGCTTTGGTCAACACTGAATTTCCACAATCAGGCAGCAGAGCAAACCAGCTATCTGACTAATATTACTTTTCAAACACCATTTCTTTCATGTTGAAAGATTGATGCAAATGAATGTTTCAGCCATGCAAAAACATTTGTCTGTGGTTGACCACAGGGGACCATCAATTTTGCATACAACTTCTACATTGAGGTATTATTGGTATAAAGAATACTGTTCAATCAACATAGGTAGACTTGTGTACTTTCTCAGCCACCATGTAATCATAATTTTTGTTTAGAAAATTATAAAATATAAAATAGATGATAGGTTATAAATAAAATTTATATAAGAAACATTTTAACACAGATCATCTACCACTGAGGTAGGATCACCTAAAAAAAAGAGGAAACACATTCACCAGCATTCACTCAACTGCTATCTTTCCAGAAGTGTGCTGACATCATAATACAGATAACCCTTCAAATTGCAACACTGTCGCCCCCCTCCTTTAGAGTGCAGGCACTGTCCTTTCCGCCCCCATGACAAGTCTGGCTAACTTTTTTTCCTGAATCCATTCATAAATGTTACCTTGCTCACACCCCAACAGCATATCAATTCATAAAAATCACTTGTCTCCACTCACTCCAATCACAAGCCTGCTAAATGTTCAAGTCCTAAATTCAAAACCTCCTCTACCCCCTCCCTCCAATCATTCCTGGCAGGACCCCAGCCCCTTCTTTCTTCACCTCAAATTTATATACTGTACTCTCTTAGTCATCCTATTCTGCTCCATCCTCTCTAAATGCCCAAACCACCTCAACAACCCCCACACACACACGCACAAAAACACACATGCAAAACACACACACACGTAAAACACACACATGCACGCAAAACACACGCACACACGCAAAACACACCCCTACACACACACACACACGCAAAACACACACACATGCAAAACACACACACGCAAATCACACACACACGCAAACACACACACACGCAAAACACACACACGTGCAAAACACACATACAAAACACACATGCAAGCAAACACACACATGCAAACCACACACATACAAAAACACACACATGCAACCCCACATACACAAAGAAAGAGATGGTTAAGGGCCAGAAGACTGGAAGAGACTTGGAGAACAGAGGCTGCAGACCTTGTTGAAAGAGAAGAACCTGGGAGTATATTTAATGCCTACTCTATCACCAGAGGCTCACATGAACCAAATAACCTCTGCAAACAATGACTGCCTGGCATATGTGAGAAGCCTGCATGACTCTCTGTTTAGTCATTTCAGATGCTTCATACAACATATGTCAGGCACATCTTGAGTACGCAGCACCAGTATGGAACACACATCTGAGGAAGAACATTAAGAAACTAGAGAAAGTGCAGAAGTATGCAATGAGACTAGTTCCAAAGCTATGGGGTATAAGCTATGAAAAGAGAATACAGGAATTGAACCTGATGACCCTGGCAGACAGAAGGCCCAGGTGAGACATAATATACAAAATACTCACAAGGCAGGGAAACAAGATTTCTGGGGCACAGGTGGAAGTTAAAAACACAGATGAGTAGGAGGGATGTCAGGAAGTATTTCTTCAGTCTCAGGGTTGTCGGAAAGTGGAATGACCTCAACAAAGAAGTAGAGGAGGCAGACTCCATACACAGTTTTAGGAATAGGTACGATAGGGGCCCATGAGGCTAGGAGGGAGTTAATTTAGCAAGCGGCAAGCTGAGAGGCAGGCCAAAGCTAACACTCAACCCTGCAACCACACACATTATGATTAGTATTACAATTAAAACTAAACGCTAAACCCACAAAGGTCATACAGCAACCACACACAAGCTTTGCTCACCCTTACAAACTTAAATAGATACACACACAATTCCTCATACGATAAAAAAAAAATATTACAATTGATAAATACTGTAAACTTAACTATTCATAGAGAGTCTGGATAAATGCTTCAATGATGTGGAAAGCAATCATGTTCATGTTCATAAATACGAGTGTGTGAATTTACATAGACTTTTCTTGGAAATGATTCTGCACATGCATATATCTTGGAATAGTGAATATGGCACAAAAGAAAATAATTCTGCATGGAACATCCTCCGCATAATGAGAGGTTTGGTGCACAAAACAGAGAATACTTTAAACTGAAATTTATTGAAAAATGCTAATAAATTATATGGGACAAATCAACTGAACTAAATTTCCCAAGCATAAGAAAACCAACTTCTCATATCCACATTACTTCCTCATAAATAATGTAAGCTATCAGCTTCATCATTTTCAATTTGTAATTAAAATATAATTCTAAAAGGAAATGCAAATAATTAATGACTAACTACAGCAATTAACATTATTGCTTATTTTATTACAAATATTCAAAAAATATATTTTACTCACTGTAGAATTTAGGATAGGAAGGTATACTGTCAAAACTAATGAAGACAGGTGGAGACCAAGCTTTGTGAAAATACTTAGCTCTATGTAGAACTTCATATCATTGATTTAATAAAGCTCTAGAGCAAAACAATGTCAAAATAAAAGTTTGCTATATACCTGTCTTTTCTTCATTGTAAGCTTTACCCATTACAAAAAAAACTTTGGTATCAACAGCCTAAATTCTGTTAGATCACCAAAACTACAAAAATTTGACAAGAGCACAAATGGAAATATTTTGGAATTTATACTTTAAATTTTTAAAAGATTACTTGGCTAAAAGAAAACTTACAGTTTACACACAACATGAAAACCAGGATTATGTTCATTACTGTATGTAATAAAGATAAAAACTGCCTAGGCAGGAGATCGCCGATGAGGTAATACAAAAAAAATAGAAGAAGTGGGCTTCATAATACTGTACAAGGAATTTTTCTTTTTACCGAAAGCAGAAATTATTTTAGAGGAAGATTTTAAATGCACATAGCAAATAACACTGCCATACACAATAATTATGTTCTAAACATCATCTATATAAAATCCAGAGCACAACATAAAAAAAAAAGCTTTTAGCTTTCACTTACATGTAGTCACGAATCGAGTCGATTGTGATATCTCCACTGAGTAAACTGCTATCGCCATTCTCTTTAACTTCATCCACTTTTCTAATACTTCACCTACTGCCTCACCAGATAATTTTTCCTCTTTCTCATCTCTGCTAGATTCATTTTCAGCCTGTGAAATTTTCTTCATGAATAAGAGATATAAAATTCCAATTTTTGAGCAATTATATTGTCATCTTAAGTCCTATATCACAAAACATCAGCTAGCAATTATAAAAAAAAAAAACTAAGAGTATTGGAGATAAAATATTGTACAAAGAAAAAGAAAAATCTGACAGTCAGTATGCAGTATATGCACTATAATCCATACAAGCCCAAAATATGAGAAACAACAAAGATAATCAACTAAAATTCAGAATCTGTTCCACCAAGAAAATGGCACAGCAACAATTTGAGATCATATACCAGTAAGTGTCTTTTTATGTAACTTTTTTCCATAACATAACAGAACAGCACATGCAGAATCTTTCCAAAACATTTTGGTTAACAATATATGTAAATGGCAACAGCAAAATTAAAAGTAAGATTCAGCTAACTTTAGAAAACTGACATTGATAAAAATGCCAAAGGAATTTGCATATAATATAGCCAAATTTATATTTTGGCACTCTCAATTGTTTTTCCTTTATATTACATTTAATTAATACATTTCACATGTTTTCCATCCAGATAATTTTGATACAATAACATACACAGTGAAGTCAAATACAGTGGACCCAGTAACGAGCACCACAGAAATCGTACAATTATGTAAGTATAATATTTTAAGTGCTTTTGTAAGTGTATTTTTGGGGGTCTGAAATGGACTAACCTACTTGACATTATTTCTTAAGGGAGTAAATTCGTTCGGTAATGGCACTTGATCAGGCTTCTGGAATGAATTTTGCTTGTTACTCGAGGGTCCACTGTACTCAATTTCCATTTAAGTGTCAATTAAGAGCAATTTTTGTCTACCATTATGTTCATGCTCTCACTACCAACTCAAATTTAATCTTTAACAATAACATCTATTGTCTATCTGCATCCTTCAATACCATACTTTTGAAATGTGAAAAAATTACATAAGTGTTAACTATGAAACAATAAATGGAAACATATCATGTAAGTAATACATTAAACAAGTGTGTTTAATAGATAGTAAAAAGCATAATGTGGAAGACTTATTTTGATTTTCCCAAGTGAATATTAGATAATGAAAGAAGTTTTTTTCTTTGGAGATGCCAAGTGTTCTTCCATTCCCTTTAAATTTAAAATGGAATATAGTCAAACAAATAACTACAGTACTTTACAAAAAAATTTAAACATGGTGAATAACTTTGAAATTATGCAAGCATCACCTTCTCCTGAGAGTCAATAGAGTCATCTTGCACCTCAGCAGCAGTAGCACTAGCAGCTGCTACAGCAGCATCACCACCTTCTGCTTGAATCTCATTTGGCTGAAAAAAATGTTTACAAAAAATTAAAGCCAGTATGTATGTATGTATATGTGATATATATATATATATATAAGTGAGACAGTAATTGTGGTTGGGGATCTTAATGCTAAATGGGTAAAAATGTTGTGGATGGAGTAGTAGGTAAATTTGGGGTGCCAGGGTAAATGTAAATGGGGAACCATTAATTGAGCTATGTGTAGAAAGAGGTTTGGTAATAAGTAATACATATTTTATGAAAAAAAGGATAAATAAATATACAAGGTATGATATAGCACGTAAGGAAAGTAGTTTGTTGGATTATGTATTGGTGGATAAAAAGGGTTGATGAGTAGGCTTCAGGATGTACATGTTTATAGAGGGGCAACGGATATATCAGATCATTATTTTGGTTGTAGCTACAGTTAGAGTAAAGGTAGATGGGACAAAAAGAAAATGGCAACAGCAAGTAAGAGAGAGGTAAAAGTGTATAAACTAAGGGAGGAGGAAGTTAGGGTGAGATATAAGCAACTATTGGCAGAAAGGTGGGCTAGAGCAAGTAGGAGTAGTGGGGGTTGAAGAGAGTTGGGATAGTTTAAAAATGCAGTATTAGAATGTGGGGCAGAAGTTTGTGGCTATAGGAGGGTGGGTGCAGGAGGAAGAGGAGTGAGTGGTGGAATGAAGAAGTAAAGGGTGTGATAAAGAAAAAAGGTAGCTTATGAGAGGTTTTTTCAAAACAGAAGTGTTAATAGAAGAGCAGAGTATGTGGAGAGTAAAAGAAAGGTGAAGAGAGTGGTGAGAGAGTGCAAAAGAAGAGCGGATGAAAGAATGGGAGAGGCTCTGTCAAGAAATTTTGCTGAAAACAAGAAAAATTTTGGAGTGAGATAAACAAGGTAAGAAAGCCTAGGAAACGAATGGAGTTGTCAGTTAAAAACAGAGTAGGGAGTTAGTAGATGGGAGCTGGAGGTATTGGGTAGATGGCGGGAATATTTTGAGAACTTTAAATGTTGATGAAAAAAGGAGGCGGTAATTTCATGTACTGGCCGGGGAGGTACAACATCGTTTAGGAGTAAGAAGAGCAGGATGTGAGTGTGGGGGAGGTGCGTGAGGCATTACGTAGAATGAAAGGGGTAAAGCAGCTGGAATTGACGGAATCATGACAGAAATGTTAAAAGCAGGGGGATATAGTGCTGGAGTGGTTGGTATTTTTGTTTAATAAATGTATGAAAGAGGGAAGGTACCTAGGGATTGGCAGAGAGCATGTATAGTTCCTTTATATAAAGGGAAGGGGATAAAGAGAGTGTAAAATTATAGGGAATAAGTTTACTGAGTATACCAGGTAAAGTCTATGGCAGGGTTATTATTGAAAGAATTAGAGGTAAGACAGAGAGTAGGATTGCAGATGAGCAAGGAGGCTTTAGAGTGGGTAGGGATGTGTAGATCAAGTGTTTACAGTGAAGCATATATGTGAACAGTATTTAGATAAAGGTAGAGAAGTTTTTATTGCATTTATGGATTTAGAAAAGGCATATGATAGAGTGGATAGGGGAGCAATGTGGCAAATGTTGCAAGTGTATGGAATAGGTAGTAGTTACTGAAGGCTGTAAAGAGTTTTTATGAGGATAGTGAGGCTCAGGTTAGGGTGTGAGGAGAGAGGGAGATTACTTCCGGTAAAAGTAGGTCTTAGACAGGGATGTGTAATGTCACCATGGTTGTTTAATATATTTATAGATGGGGTTGTAAAAGAAGCAAATGCTAGGGTGTTGGGGAGGGGGTGGGATTAAATTATGGAGAATTAAATGCAAAATGGGAGTTGACACAGTTACTTTTGCTGATGATACTGTGCTTATGGGAGATTCTAAAGAAAAGTTGAAAAGGTTAGTGGACGAGTTTGGGAGAGTGTGTAAAGGTAGAAAGTTAAAAGTGAACATAGATAAGAGTAAGGTGATGAGGGTATCAAACGATTTAAATAAAGAAAAATGGATATCACATTGGAGAGAGGGATTATGGAAGAAGTAAATGTTTTCAGATATTTGGGAGTTGATGTGTCAGCGGATGGGTTTATGAAGGATGAGGTTAACCATAGAATTGATGAAGGAAAAAAGGTGAGTGGTGCATTGAGGTATCTGTGGAGACAAAAAGCTATCCATGGAGGCAAAGAAGGGAATGTACGAAAGTATAGTGGTACCAACACTCTTATATGGGTGTGAAGCATGGGTTGCAAATGCTGCAGCGGGGGAGGCTGGAGGCAGTGGAGATGTCCTGTCTAAGGGCAATGTGTGGTGTAAATATTATGCAGAAAATTCGAATGTGGATATTAGGAGAAGGTGTGGAGTTACTAAAAGTATTTGTCAGAGGGCTGAAGAGGGTTGTTGAGGTGGTTTGGTCATTTAGAGAGAATGGATCAAAGTAGAATGACTTGGAGAGCGTATAAATCTGTAGGGGAAGGAAGGCGGGGTAGGGTCGTCCTAGAAAGGTTGGAGGGAAGGGGTAAAGAAGGTATTGTGGGCGAGGGCTTGGACTTCCAGCAAGCATGTGTGAGTGTGTTAGATAGGAGTGAATGGAGACGAATGGTTTTTGGGACATGACGATCTGTTGGAGTGTGAGCAGGGTAACATTTTGTGAAGGGATTCAGGGAAACCAGTTAATTGATTTAATTGGACTTGAGTCCTGGAAATGGGAAGTACAATGCCTGCACTTTAAAGGAGGGGTCTGGGATAGTGACAGCTGGGAGGGACAATTCTCAGCTGTCGTATCTGAGCTCCTCTGCAAAGACAGTGATTATGTATGAGTGTGGTGAAAGTGTTGAATGATGATGAAAGTATTTTCTTTTGGGGATTTTCTTTCTTTTGGGTCACCCTGCCTCGGTGGCAGACGGCCGACTTGTTGAAAAAAAAAAAAGTGGGGACTGGTAATGGATATTGTGGTGGACAGATGCAATTGTTCTGCTATGACCATAATAATGGACAATTCTGTAAACAATGGACTTTGTTGTTTCTGAATCAACTGACCCAGCAGATTTTGTCATATTTCTGGGGGTCCTTAAATCGAGGGTTTTATTGTACATTATAAATTAAAATCAATTTCAGGACAATGTACCATCAGCAGAAACTATTATTTTAACTTTCACTGAAAACATACGTATTTTAAAAAGAAAATTATCTATTTATTATACCACCCGGGGAGGTACTACCGTCCTGCCAGGTGACTGTGAAACAGAAACCTGAAACTGTTTTAAAATGATGGTAGGATTGCTGGTGTCTTTTTTCTGTCTCATAAACACGTAGATAACAGGTATATCTAGCTACTTCTACTTACACTTTAGGTCACACTACACTGGCATACACATGCATATATATACATACACACATCTAGGTTTTTCTTCTTTTCTTAATAGCTCTTGTTCCTTTTATTTCCTATTGTCCATGGGGAAGGGGAAAAAGAATCTTTCCTCCGTAAGCCATGCGTGTCGTATGGCGACTAAGATCCCGGGAGCAATGGGCTAGTAACCCCTTCTCCTGTACAAATCTACTAAAAACGAGAAGAAGAAAAACTTTATAAAATTGGGTTGTCTGAATGTGCGTGGATGTAGTGCGGATGATAAGAAAAGATGATTGCCGATGTTATGAATGAAAAAGTTGGATGTCCTGGCCCTAAGCGAAACAAAGCTGAAGGGGGTAGGCGAGTTTCAGTGGGGAGAAATAAATGGGATTAAGTCGGGAGTATCTGAGAGAGTTAGAGTAAGGAAGGGTAGCAATAATGTTGAAGGATCAGTTATGGAAGGAAAAGAGGGAATATAAATGTGTAAATTCAGTTTGTGGATTAAAATAAGGGTCGGATGCGAAAAGTGGGTCATAATAAGCGTGTATGCACCTGGAGAAGAGAGGAGTGTAGAGGGAGAGAGAGATTTTGGGAGATGTTAAGCGAATGTATAGGAACTTTGAACCAAATGAGAGTAATTGTGGTAGGGGACCTAAATGCTAAAGTGGGAGAAACATGCAGAGAGGGTGTAGTAGGTAAGTTTGGGGGCCAGGTGTAAATGATAATGGGAGCCCTTTGATTGAACTTTTATAGAAAGGGTTTTTGTTATAGGTAATAAAATTTTAAGAAAAAGAGGATAAATAAGTATACAAGATATGATGTAGGGGGAAAAGTAGTTTGTTGGACTATGTATTGATGAAAAAAACGTTGGGACTTCAGGGTGTACATGTTTTTAGAGGGGGAAGATATATCAGATCACTTTTTAGTTATGTACAGTGGGGGGTAAAACGTAATGGGATCAAAAAATAGAATCAGTAAGTAAAAAAAGGGGAAGGTTTATAAACTAAAAAGGAGGCAGTTAGGGTAAGATATAAAAACCCCATTGGGGGATAGATCATGAAGGTAGGGTTTTGGGAAAAAATAGGGGTTTAAAAAAAAAGGGTTTTGAGGTTCAGCAGAAGTTTTGGTTACAGGCGGGGGGGGGGGGAAAGGAGCATTTTAAGAGATGGGTATAAGGGGGAAAAAAATTGCAATGGGGTTTTAAAAAATAGGTGATGCGGGGGAAGAGATATGGAGGGAAAAAAAATTAAAATTTAAGAAGTAAAAAAAAAGATGAGAGATGGGGGAGATGTTATCAGCAAAATTTTTTTGAAAATAAAAAATTTTTGGGAAGAGATTAAAAAGTTGAAAGCCAGAGAAAAAAGGGTTTGACAGTTAAAAAAAGGGGGGGAGTTATTAAATGGAGGGGTTAGAATCGGGGGATGGAAAGGGGAATTTTGAGGGTTTTAAAGTTGATGAAGACAGGGGAAACGTGATTTGGTGAGGGGAAAGGGGGAATAACATCTTGACTATTTCCCAGTAAAAGTGGGCCTTTAGACAAAGGGTGTTTGATGTCACCGTGGTTGTTCAATATATTTATAGATGGGGTTGTAAGAAAGTGAATCGGGTCTTGGCAAGGGTGTTGGGCTAAAAAAAAAAACAAATACAAAGTGGGAGTTGTCACAGTTGCTTTTTGCTGATGACACGGGCTTTTGGGAGATTCTGAAGAGAAGCTGCAGAGGTTGGTGGATGAATTTGGTGGGTGTGAAAAAGAAGAAAATTGAAAGTGAATATGGGAAAAGAGTAAGGTGATGAGGATAACAAAAGAATAGGTGACGAAAGATTGGATATCAGATTGGGGGGAAGGGGTATGGAGGAGGTGAATGTATTCAGATATTTGGGAGTGGACATTCCGGATGGGTCTATGAAGGATGAGGTGAATCATAGAATTGATGAGGGGAAAAGGGTAGTGGAGCACTTCGGGTCTGTGGAGACAAAGAACCTTGTCCATGGAAGAAAAGGGGAATGTATGAGAGTATAGTTATCCCAAAGCTCTTTATGGGTGTGAAGCATGGGTGATGAATGTTGCAATGAGGAAAAAAGGCTGGAGGTAAATGTGTCTGGGGTCAATGTGGGTGTGAATATAATGCAGAGAATTCGGAGTTTGGAAATTAAAGGGGGTGCGGGATTACCGCGATTGTTCAGAAGCTGAGGAGTTGTTGAGGGGGTTTGGCATGTGAAGGGGTGGAGCGAGACAAAGGGGGCCGAGTGTTAAATCTGTAGTGGAGGGGGAAAGGGGGGGTAGGGGTCGGCCCGGAAAAAATTGGAGGGAGGGGGGAAAGGAAGTTTTGTGTCGGGGGGTTGGATTTCCAGCAAGCATGTGTGACGTGTTTGATAGGGTGAATGGAGGCAAAGGTTTTTTTAAAACTTGACGTGCTGTTGGAGTGTGAGCAAAAATAACATTTATGAAGGGGTTCAGGAAACCGGCAGGCCCGGGCTCGAGTTCTGGAGATGGGAATACAGTGCCGGCACTCTGAAGGAGGGTGTAAATGTTGCAGTTTTTAATTAGTGTAAAACCCTTCTGGCAAGACAGTGATGGAGTGAATGATGATGAAGTTTTTTTTTTTCGGGCCACCCTGCCTTGGTGGGAATCGGCCCCGATGTGTTAAAAAAAAAAAAAAAAAAAACCCTAACAAGGTTTGCTCAAAAATTTGCAGAATATTTAAAAATACAACACTTGCTAAATTTTACCTAGGCTATATCTTACCTTTTCTTTAAGTTTCTTCTTGTGGCTCCTTGACTGGAATGGATTTTAAAAGGGGAAACTGTTCCAGTGGGTCGGGTTATGTGCCTTGCTGGAGGGGGCCGTTCAAATTTCCCAAAGGAACATCAATCAAGCCTCACCACGGTTCTGAACACCACACTATTAGACAAAAAAAATTTAATGCATATATTAATGTGAAACCATACACAGGATATAAACACAAAAAAGTAGAAAAATAAGCTTTAAATATCTATTCTCAATACTTACTTGATATCTTCTCTTTTATTGCGCTGTGTACATTTCCCTTGACAGTCAGGAAAAGATAACGAAAAATCCCCCAATTGGTCATAACCATGAAGCATGTTTCCCCGGTAACTTTCATCTACTGAAGATACAAAATCTGCATAGCCTATCTTGCATCTTGAACCTTCATGAGCCGTAAGTTTGAATTTCAAAATGGTTTTAATTGTGGTAAAAAAACACCTGGAAAAACAAAACAAAAAACTAAAATTACTGGTATCATCAAATTTTTTAAAGCAATCCACTCTTAAAATTATTTTCATATCATTTTACTCTTTACACTACTTTTAACTTTTTTTTTTTGTTTCTCGAAAATCCTTCTTCGTTCCATTATCACTATGTGCCTACATTAGCTCCAAGTAACAACTAAAAATTTAAAAATACCGTGGCTGGGGCAATTTACCAAAATCCCCGACATGAGATGAACCTCATGACTATGTTTCTGTCCATCCTGTACTATTGTCAAGTCAATTGATGAAAGAAAGGAGATAAGACCAGAAGAACCCGCAGGAGGGAGTGGAGGAAGAGGGTAGCAAAAAGCAGTTGTGGTGGTGTCAGGGATGTTGGCAGTAGTATGTAGTAATATTATAGCAATAATAGTAATGCAGTGGTAAGGGTAGAAGTAAAATTAATAAAAAAATTTGTAGTAATGGTAATAGTGGAAATAATATAAATAAGAAGCATAATCAGGAGCAGAAAAAAAAAAGAATCAAGAGCGAAAAAACAGAAGCAGCAGCACCCAATACTACCACCACTCCCAACTACTACTATCACCCCCCTATAAACGAAACCCATCACCACCAAGTGGTAGGTGAAGGGATCAGGACATCTAACAACATTCAAATATTCTATGTCAACAGACAAGGTAGTCAGATAAGCAAGATAAGGGAAAGGGGGGGTTTAAGTAAGTCTGAAGGTTTATAAAGATAAAAGAAAGAAGAAAGTTGAAAGTGAACATAGATAAGAGTAAGATGCTGAGGGTATCACGTTTGATAAAGAAAATTGGATATTACATTGGGGGGAGGGAGTATGGAAGAAGTAAATGTTTTCAGATATTTGGGAGTTGACTTGTCAGTGGATGAAATTATGAAGGATGGGTTAACCATAGAACTGATGAAAAAAAAAAAGGTGAGTGGTGCATTGGGGTATCTGTGGGCAAAGAAATTTATCCTTTGGGGGCAAAGAAAAAGGGGGCAAGTATAGTGGTACCAACACTCTTATTTGGGTGTGAAACATGGGTTGCAAATGCTGCGCGGGGGCGGCTGGAGGGGTGGAGATGTCGTGTCTAAGCTCAATATGCAGTTAAATATTATGAAGAATTATAGTGTGAAAATTAGGTGAAAATTAGGAGGTGTGGGTTACTAAAAATATTAGTCAAAGGGCTAAAGTGGGGCTGTTGATGGTTTGGTCATTTAGAGAGAATGGAACAAAAATACGTAGAATGACTTGGAGGGGGTATAAATCTGTAGGGAAGGAAGGTGGGGTGGGGTCATCCTCAAAAAAGGGTTTGGGGGGAGGGGGTAAAGGAGGTTTTTTTGGGCGAGGGACTTGGACTTCCAGCAAGTATGCGTGGGGTGTTAGATAGGAGTGAATGGAGCAAGTGGTTTTGGGACCTGCGAGCTGTTGGAGTGTGAGCAAGGTAATATTTTAAGAAGGGGTTCAGGGAAACCAGTTGAGTCTTGGTCCTGGAAATGGGAAGCCTGCCTGCATGTTTAGGATATTGGCAGTTTTTAGGGGCGTCTAAGTTGTCGCATATGAGCGCCTCTGCAAAAGGGTGTGATTATGTATGATAGTGAAAGTGTAGAATAATACCTGGAGTATACCTGGGAGGGGTTTGAGGTCAACACCCCCGGCTCAGTTTGATCAACTAGGCTGTTTGGGGGGCTGCAGAAAATGACATACGAACCACAGCCTGGCTGGTCAGGTACTGACTTTTTGTGCCTGTCCAGTGCCTTCTTGAAGACAGTCAGGGTCTACTGGTAACCCCCTTATGTATGCTGGGAGGCAGCTGAATAGTCTTGGGTCCCGGACACTTTTTGTGTTGTCTCTCAGTGTTCTTGTGGCCCCTGCTTTTCATTGGGGAATGCTGCATCTCCTGCCAAGTCTTTTGCTTTCATAGGGAGTGATTTTTGTGCAAGTTTGGTACTAATCCTCTAGGATTTTCCAAGTGTATATTATCATGTATTTCTCTCACCTGCATTCAGGGGAAAACAAATCAAAGGACTTCAAACGTTCCCAGTAATTTAGGTGCCTTATCGTACTTGTGTGTGCCATGAAAGTTCTTTGTACACTCTCCATGTCAGCAATTTGCCTGCCTGAAGAGGGGAGTTAGTGTACAGCAGTACAATGGTCCTCGGTTTTCGCCCAAAAATTCGTTCAGAATGCTGCTCAAGTGCCATTACCGAACGAATTTACTTCCTTAAGAAATAATGTCACGTAGGTTAGTCTATTTCAGACCCCCAAAATACACTTGCAACAGCACTTACGAAAATACACTTACATAAATGTTGAGTTTGGAGATGCCCCGAAACAGGGACCACTGTATTCCAGCCTAGAGAGAACAAGCAATTTGAAGAGAATCACCATGGGCTTGGTGTCCCTAGTTTGAAAGGTTCTCATTATCCATCCTATCATTTTCCTAGCAGATGCAGTAGATACATTGTTGTGGTCTTTGAAGGCGAGATCCTCTGACTTATCACTCCCAGGTCATTGACATTCTTTTCGCTCTATTGTATGGTTAGAATGTGTTGTATACCCTGATACAGTTTTAATTTCCTCAAGTTTTCCATATCTGAGTAGCTGAAATTTCTCTTCATTGAACTTCATATTTTTTTGAGTGGTCCATTTGAAGATTTGGTTGATGTCCGATTGGAGTCTTGCGGTGTCTTCGATGGAGGTCACTGTCATGGCAAATCGGGTGTCATCCGCAAGGAAGACACGGAGCTATAGCTACATCTTTGTCTATGTCAGATATGAGGATGAGGAATAGAATGGGAGCGAGTACTATGCCTTGTGGAACAGAGCTTTTCACCGTAGCTGCCTCAGACTTTACTCTGTTTATTACATATTACTCTGTGTTCTATTTGTCAGGAAGTCATAGATCCATGTACCAATTTTTCCGTTAATTCCTTTATCACACATTTTGTGTGCTACTACACCCTGGTTGCACTTGTCGAAAGCTTTTGCAAAGTCTGTGTATACTACATCTGTATTTTGTTTATCCTCTACAGCATCCAAGACTTTGTCATAGTGGTCCAGTAGCTGATTATGAAAGTTTTTTTTTCTTTTTGGGTTTTTCTTCCTTTTGGGTCATCCTGCCTCGCTGGAAAACAGCCGATGTGTTAAAAAAAAAAAATATGCGCTAAACCTGAATGGGTCATACAGCACTGATGATGCAGAAAGGAAAGGATGTCAAATGTGACGAGTAGACAATCAACATTATGGAAAGTGAAAAATAACATGAGAAAAAAAAATAGCAAAGACCTTACAGTCCACAGCAAAGCTATCTGCTGAGGACCAATCAAGTCTTGTCCTGTCTAGATAAATAATTTATTTTATTTACAAAAAACAAGAACCAGTAAGCATGTGTGAACATGCTTACTTGACAAGCTGTTGGTGTGTGAACACGGTAACATTTTGCTAAAGGATTCAGGGAAACAGGTTAGCCTGACTCGAGTCCTGGAAATGCCCACCAAGAAGTGGGGATATTCGCAGTGTGGAAGGGCATCTGAACTGGCAGAATAATGGTGTAAGTGTGAATAATGGTGTAAGTGTGAATAATGGTGAAGTGTTTTCCTTTTGGGTCACCCCCACCTCAGTAGAGATGGCCTGTGTATTAAAACAAGCAAAAAATCTCAAATACTGTATTTTAAAGTTTTTGTTACCACCACCTATGCAACTCCATTTTTTTGGACCTTATAACTCAAAAAAAAAAAACAGCTATCATATTTTCCAGCATATAAGGTGCATACCCCCTTCCCCCCACAAAAAAAAAATCAGTGTGCCTTATATGCTGAAGGTATGCTTTGGGTTACTGGTAATGGTCTTTTTCAGTACTGTGATACTGGTAAACTAAATGCCAATTTCCCCAATACAAAATTATTTCCCAGATTACTGTACTTTGAAGTGATTAGTAACTATTATATATTATAATTTACATATTACTATTACATAATAAACAAACCACCTTCAGTTTTAACTAATTAATAAAGTAGCCATCTGTAAACAATAGGTAGGCATGTTTGTTTTGGTGGTTGATGGTGGAGCACATAACAGCTGGCACAAGGTACCACCTCTTTCAACTATCTGTGCACTAAAACACAACCCGCACATATAAAAGAGAGGGGGCTTACGACGACGTTTCAGTCCGACTTGGACCATTTACAAAGTCACACTAACACAAAGTGCACCTTATATTCTTATGTGCCTTATATGCTGGTAAATATGGTAAATATTTACTCACATTCACACAGTTCAATAGCATATTACAAAATATATAAACAATCAAAATTGCTGCCAGGAAATTTATTTGATAAACTTGTACACAAAATAGAGATTAACTTTTAAATATAGAAATGTATCAGTACAATATAAGTGACCCCCATATGGTGCATAAGAAATCAGGCCAAATTACAAAACAATTCAACAGAATCAATGCTTACCTTAAACTGTTCTTCTGAGCATATCAAAACTCTGTGTGGCATATTGGTATTAGGTGCTGGGGCTGCCTCTTTCTTGACTGCCATTGGTTCAGGAAAAGGTCTACTCGCACCATCAAGAATGCATATACTTATGACTGGTGCCCCATGCTTCAAGTGAATCTCCTTACCTAGCTGCACACTTAGTGGTACTTCTCCTCGTTTTCAGATGGTGGAATGGCAATGGTAAATACGTAAATGGCCCCACTGTTTGTGCCAGCCCAAAGTGTAGCTGACATTAATTGAGCTGAAATTTTTAAAGCAAGCATCAGACTTATCCAATCTGAATAAATTAAGAACAAAAAGAAAATTATTTCTCACTAAGTTTTATCTTATACAAAGGTATTCTCCCATTTATATTTATGTAATAATTTATTTACAGGCTAAAGAATGTATTTGCAGCATGATGATATATAGTTCATTTTAATAACTCATGAAAGTGAAATTAATATCCCAACATGATACACAATTGCTGTCTCAAAAATTAATAAAAATTACTGTACTAGGCAAGTAAAGTAAGCTTTTAGGCATATTAAATGAAAGAGCTTACTGATAAAGGAATTACTGTATTTACAATTACGAATACAGAACACTATTACATGGCAAGCATAGCTCTACTCATTTAACTTCAAAGTAGTTAAATAAATTTATCTACCCTCATTATCTAACCAACTCTCCCTCCTGCTTTCTCTCCTACCACATCCCATGAAGGATGAGGGACACTGGGCAAAAAGTAGATGGATAGCATACAAAGCGATTCAAATACAAGGGCATCGAGAAGTTTTTATTCCTACTACAGAGGAATACAGAATTAAATGGAAACTCAGCTCCCAGCAGAATAGAATACCTAAACAAATATGAAGAAGCCATCAAAAAAGGTTCATTTCAATCCAAACGTGGTATAAAGACAACCCTTGTTTCAACAGTGTTGAGAAATAAAAGCCAGGTACAATGAGGCAAGAAATGCAAAACAAGAATAATGGAGGTAAACATTGTAAACAACATAACTGGCATGGCAAAGAATTGGTCAAAATATTTAGTTACCTAATATGAAAAATGTCTGCGAAGGACCAAATTCCCAAGTACAAAATGAATGGGGATCAACTCACAAAAAAAGACAGTAATATAATGTATACACGTATGCAAAACATGGCAAAAGATTACAAGAGGCCTTTTTTACACTGACATCTGGCAAGAATGAAAGAGGAAGTATTTTAATGTAATGAATGCTAAATCAACTGTGTGCATATTTTAACAACTTTAGAATACAGTGGACCCTCGGTTCGAATCCGCGGAAATCGTGAAATTATGTAAGTATAATTTTGTAAGTTCTTGTGGAAGTGTTTTTTTGGGGGTCTGAAATAGACTAACCTGTGAAATTTTTCTTGGGAGAAATTTCGTTCGGTAATGGCACTTGAGCAGACTTCAGGAGTGAAGTTTTTGAAAAATCGGGGGGCCACTGTAACTGTAAAACTAAAAAGGGTTTCATTATATTCATTATTATAATATGACATCTTTGCTTGAATGAAGTGAGACTATAATACCCAAGAAAAAATGAACCATATAAGTTGCATACAAAATGCGGTCTTTATCTCCCCATGGAAGATGCCCGGGTTTTTTGAAAAAAAAAAAAAATTCAAAAGTTTTTTATAAATATCAATAGTATGGTTAAGGCAAGGCAGAAAGTACTTGTTAAAATGAAAAAATTTAACACTGCGACTAGCCAGGGTCGAACCCATGTCGTTTTGGCCCGCCTCATGGTGAGGGAAAAACAAAATGAGGGGAAACTTATTGTCATTTGATATTCACTCAACTATTCTGAGAAAAATTTCACTCGGTATTCAGATGTTGTCCCGATATTCGACCTAAAAAAAAAATGGTCCATCTGGACAAAGAAGTTTCTGGATGGAATCAATTTGTGGATATTGAAAAGACAGCAAGTGAATCTCAGCTAAAAAAGCAAGGCCATTATGGCCTAAGGCTTGACCCCCAATAGAACTTACATGGGACATAAGCCAAATTGAGGCCCCTCCATTATGCAAATCACATCGTTGAAAGGGAAAAAACTAAGGAACCAAGTGAAGATTCTCTGTCCTTAAAAATATAACAGTAGCTAAAATAAACATACAGTGGACCCCCGGGGTTTCGAAAAAACTTCACTCCTGAAATCTGCTCAAGTGCCATTCCGGCAATTTACTCCCTTAAGGAAAAATTTAAAGTGGGTTTAGTCTTTTTTCAGCCCCCCAAAAAAATACACTTCCAAAAGAACACAAAATTATACTTACAAAATTGCACGATTTGGGGGTTTCTTAAAAACCGGGTCCACTGTATAGAAAAAAAAAATTTAAAAAAAAATGCAAATTATGATAAAAAAAAGGGGCACTGAAAATCCCCCCTTTGGCAACAAAAAAAAAGCAAATACTGTATATGATAAAGTGTGTGTTATGATTACACAGTGGTTTAAGAATGAACAAATTTAAGACTTATGGTAGTATATAGGGGGGTGGGAAACCCCTTGGGCCGTGTCCCAAAACCTGGCACACCAACGACTTTTTTTCCCAGCACATTTATCCGTACCCTTTCCCAAAAAAAAGCAGGAAATAGTACGTCGATTGAAAGATTATTCCACCATTTTTCGTGAAATTGTGTGGATAACATTAATCAGGTGCTACTTTACATGGTCTGATTTCAGTTTAACCCTTCATCGTACAGTTGATACTACTAACCAAAACAGCGGTTTTCCCTCCTATTTTCATATTTGATTAATACATATACATATGTGGTATATCACTATTACAAATTCTATTTAATTATTTGAAAATTTTGTCACAACACAGTGGTACCTTGACTTACGGTTTACAGTGGCCCCTCGCTATTGGGAACACCCCAAAACTCCCCCCTTTTATGTAAATTTATTATTGTAAGTGCTTATATAAATGTTTTTTTGGGGGGTCTGAAATGGACTAATCTAATTTACATTTCCTTTGGGAAAAAAATTCGTTTGGTAACAGCACTTGAACGTGCAGGAGGAAAAAGGGGGAGTGGTGGAATGAAAAATAAAGGGGGGTGATAAAAGAAAAAAGGGAAAATGAGAGGGTTTTTTCAAAACAAAATGTTAATAGAAGAGCAGAGTATATGGAGAGAAAAAAAAAGGTGAAGAGGGGGGCAAAAGAAAAAACAAAATGAAAAATGGGGGGGTTTAAGAAATTTTGCTGAAAACAAAAAAAATTTTGGGTTTGGAAAAAACAAGGTAAAAGCCTAGGAAGAATGGATTTTTCAGTTAAAAAAAAGATGGGGAAATTAGTAGATGGGGGGCTAAAATATTGGGGAGATGGGGGGAATATTTTGAGGAACTTTTAAATGTCGATGAAAAAAAAAGGGGGGGGTAATTTTATTCTTAAAGGGGTAAAACATTTAGGAGTGAAGAAAAAAGCAGGATGTGAGTGTTAAGCCCCCTGCCCATACCCTTTTTCCCCCAGGCTTCCTCCCAAATTATTTAAACTCCCCCAAAATTTTTCTTATTTTTTAACAAATTTGTTGATAACATCTCACCCCCTCTTTATTTTTCTTTTTTACATTGCCCCCCCCTCTTAACCTCTCTTTTTTCTTCCTTACTTTCCCTCCTTTCATCACTTCTACTTTGTAAAACCTCTCATATGTTTAAATTTTTTCCCTTACTACTCTTTTACATCATCCAAATTTCCCCCAATCACTCTTCTTCCCTTCCCCCCACTTTCCCCGTAACCACAAACTTTTTTGGAAAACTTTAACACTACATTTTTTTAAACCCACCCCATCTTTGACCCCATTGCCCCACACTCTCACTAGCCCATCTATCCTCCAATAGTTGTTTATATCTTACCCCAACTGCCTCCTCTTTTAGTTTATAAACCTTCACCTCTCTCTTCCTGTTTTATTTTCCTTGTATCCCATCTACCTTTTTCTCCCCCTTTTTAAAACTAAACCTTTTAAAAAATGATCTGATTAAATTTTTGGCCCCTCTATAAACATTACATCCTGAAGTCTCTCCCAAAAGTCTTTTTTCTACCAATACTAGTCAACAAACTACTGTCATTCGCCCTACATCTATCTTGTTTACTTATTTATCATCTTTTTCTTAAAATATGTATTACCTATAACTAAACCCCTTTCTATACAAAATTCAATTCCCTATTTCCTTCAGGCTGATTACTGCCTTCTGATGGTTCAGGTCCTTCAACATTTGTACCTTCTACAGTCAATTCACAGAGGCTCTCATTAGCAGCCATTTTCTTCTCTGAAGTACCAGAACCAGGTTCTTTGTTTCCTCTTGGACCTCTCAGGAACAAATTAAAACTACGCTTCTGTAACTCCTTGTTTGAAGATACAAGATCTTCTGCAGTTGAAAGAGCAGAACTTTCAGGACCAGGACTGACTTGCCTTTCACTCTGGCTACGGTCAATTATCCACAACTTACGAGGACGAGTCAAAGAGTGAGACTTTACCTGAGATTCCTTTATATTTGGAGACTGGCTACACTCGGATGAAGTTATCTCTTCACTTAAAGGACGATGCCTGAAAGCTAACATTAATCGTTGACGTCGTGACAGAGTCGATTCTTTTGGAGACTGCTCTTTGGTATCAAGTATTTCTTGTCCTTTTACTTGAGATGAAGAATCAGTAGCTTCAGGTTTAGATCGGCAGAACAGCCTTCGGAGTGATCCTTCTCTAGACTCTCCTGATTCTACACCAACAACTTTTACAGCCTGTTCTTCATCTTCACGATGTTGTAGCCAATCCCGCAATTTATTTACCCCCTCTTTGGAGTCAATGCTGGTGAGGAAGGATGATGATCATCTCCCAACCCTTTAGATCTAGTACTTTCTTCATTCTCTTTGTTTTTAGAGCTGTCCCTGAATTTTTTTGGTGTCACATAATAAAAGAAGGGAACTGGCTCTATTAGGAAAAGATTCCCCAGTCTTGCCAACCTTCGTTACTCCTTCCCCTACCACCACTAGGCATTGTATCATGTTTCTCTTCAACCTCTATCATTAGCTCCTCAGAACTGCCAACTGCACCACTTCTCACTGCCTGTTCTTCCAAAGCTTGAGACTCTTCAACAGATGATGGGGTTTGGGTAGGGTTGTAATTCTTGTGACTGAGAGGGTGAAATTTGGGCTTTACATGAAGTTTGTGTCTACTATTATCAGTTTTCCCTGCCTCTTCCTCCTGTTCTCCTCCTTCATTAGTTATATCAAATGCTTCCTCACTTACTTCCTCATCGGAGCTGCATGAAACACGGAAGCATGCATGTCATCACATTAAAAAAATAAAAATGTAAACTTAAGCTATTTTAAAAGAGGATGCACAGCCTTTCTTTTGAGAGGTCAAATTGGTAAAGAAATAATGAACTTTTGGTAAGCCACTTGTTTCATGCATAAAAGCTAAAAAAAAAATTACTGGTGATAGTCAAAATACTGTACTGTGTTGGGCAAATACATTTAAACATTCACTCAAATTTCCTGTATTCTGCCAATAAAAATAAAAAAGTGGAGGTTCACAGTAAACAATACTGACATTCCACTGTATTACCAGTCACTGCTGCCAATGAAATAAAATAAATGAAAAGAACAGAAATAAAAGTGCTGGATAAGCACTGCCTGCATCATCATGCCTACAACAGCTGCTACCAGAAATAAGAAGCGGAAGCCAATCATTGCAATTTCATTGTGTTCACATTTACCTAGACTGTTCTTCATCTTCCTCGTGACTCATCGCTGGTATCACTAATAATATCGTGGTCCACCCTAGAGGGTGGGGTGTTGGGGTTAAGGTTATGAAAGGGATTCCAATTCACAGATGGGGCATGTAAAAAATTATTCAACTTGAAAGTAACCACCTTACTGAGAGATCTTTAGTATGTACTACTTATCTGTTCAAGCTCTTCAGATGCCTTTCTTCTGCCTGTAATTAATCACCATACAATAATTTCAAGATTTTTTTCATAATCATCCTGTGGAAAACAACCATTTACACACCAAATATATAACTTTTACAGAAAGAATATTTTAAAAAAACATTCTCTGCACTGAAGAATATTTTAAG
>WNWK01024902.1:0-29136 GCA_009830355.1 Cherax destructor
CTTGGGTAGCATTTAAGATTGGGTTGAACAAATATCTTGTTAGTGGGATGGAATGTGAAAGGATCTGCCTAGTATGGGCCAACAGGCCTGCTGAAAAGTGTTCCTCATTTCTTATGTTCTCTGGGTGGGTGTGAGTTGGACCTGACTAGCTTGTGCTACTAGGTGTTATGCCGTGCTCCTTCCTTAAGTGGAAGTGACCTGACTAGGTAGGTCAATGGTTTAGCTGGGAGTGACATGGACCTGCCTCGCATGGGTAAAAGTAGGCCTGTTGCAGTGTTCCTTCTTACTTATGTTCTAATTCTCTAAATTCCCTTCTCTTTAATCCCATCTTAGGTTCCATAAGACCACAAACGTCGGTATTCGCTGAATGTCAGGACAACGCTGGTCATCATGACTGACAAGTCAACATAATAAAAATATGCATATGTATTTATTACCGCATATTTTCGGCATCAAACTGAAACCCTTTTATAGAGTTATTCAATCACCGTAAAACAAAACTCCAGCTCTGCCAGAAGTCATATCCTGGTCTAATTTTATTCACACATTTCACAACCAGTAGCATATCATGCTGTAAATTGTTGTTTTTTCCACACAGTGACTCTTGGTGTAAAATGCAGTGACTCGTGTAGGGACGTTAAATAGGGGATAAGAAAAGCTAAGGGACTACGAAATTAAAGTTGCTAGGGATTCGAAAACTAACCCAAAAAGTTTTTTCCAGGTGTATAGAACAAAAGTTAGAGATAAGATAGGTCCCCTTAAAAATAATTATGGGTATCTTACTGACAAAGAGAATGAAATGTGCTCTATTTTTAATAATTATTTTCTCTCGGTTTTCACTCAGGAAGACACTAATAATATCCCAAGAATTAGGTATTTTAGTGGCCTGAAGAAGATAAATTATGTAGTATCACAGTCACTAGCGAAATGGTTATCAAACAGATAGACCGTTTGAAGCAAAATAAATCGCCAGGCCCTGATGAGCTTTTTCAAGGGTTCTTAAGGAATGCAAAATTGAACTCTGTGAACCCTTAACTAACATTTTTAACCTATCTCTTCAAACAGGTGTAGTGTCTGATACGTGGAAGATGGCTAATGTAATTCCTATTTTTAAAGCAGGGGACAAGTGTTACCATCAAATTACCGCCCAATAAGTCTAACTTCAATTGTAGGTAAATTATTAGAGTCGATTATAGCTGATAACATAAGAAGCCATCTCGATAGGCATAATTTGATTAATGATACTCAACATGGATTCACCAGGGCCGTTCCTGCCTAACTAATTTATTAACTTTTTTCAGTAAGGCTTTTGAGGCAGTTGATCATGATAAAGAATTCGATATTGTTTATTTGGATTTTAGTAAGGCTTTTGATAGAGTACCACATCAGAGACTGTTAAAGAAAGTGGCTGCTCACGGCATTGGAGGAAAAGTGTTTTCATGGATCGAGTCATGGCTCACCAATAGGAAGCAGAGGGTGTGCATTAATGGGGTTAAATCTGAGTGGGGATCTGTAACAAGTGGCGTTCCACAGGGATCGGTTTTGGGCCCGTTGTTGTTTATAATATATATAAATGACCTTGACGAGGGAATTACTAGTGATATGAGCAAATTCGCTGATGACACGAAGATAGGTAGGATAATCGATTCAGACGTAGATGTCACGGAACTTAAGAACATAAGAACATAAGAATGGAGGAACACTGCAGAAGGCCTACTGGCCCATACAAGGCAGGTCCTTATCAAAACCACCACTACCTAAGAATTTACTCCTGTACTCACGACACTAATCAAACCCAGCCCCTCCCACTCATATATTTGTCCAATCTCTTTTTAAAGCCACCCAAGGTCCTAGCCTCTATCACCCTACTCGGAAGATTGTTCCACGCATCTACAACTCTGTTCGAAAACCAGTACTTGCCTATGTCCTTTCTAAATCTAAATTTATCCAATTTAAATCCGTTATTTCTGGTTCTTACTTGGTTCGATATCCTCAGTATTTTATTAATATATCCTTTGTTTATGCCCATCATCCACTTGTACACCTCGATGATATCTCCTCATTCTACGTCTCTCCAGAGAGTGGAGATTCAATGCTCTAAGTCTATCTTAGAACATAAGAACATAAGAAAGGAGGAACACTGCAGCAGGCCTGTTGGCCCATTCTAGGCAGGTCCTTCACATTCCATCCCACCAACAGAATATTTGTTCAACCTAATTTTCAATGCTACCCAAAAATAGCTTTGATAATTTTATTTACTCATGTGAATTCACCTCAAATCCAACCTTCACTCATGAATTTATCCAACCTAAATTTAAAACTACCCAAGGTCCTTGTCAATAACCCTACTAGGCAGACTGTTCCATTCATCAACTACCTATTTCCAAACCAATACTTTCCTATATCCTTTCTAAATCTAAACTTATCTAACTTGAATCATTATTGCGGGTTTCTCTTGGAGAGATACCTCAAGACCTTATTTATATCCCCTTTGTTAATACCCATTTTCCACTTGTATACCTCGATCATGTCTCCCCTCATTCATACGGGAGATTTCTTATACTGTAAATCATTTTAGTCATTCTTCTTTGTATGTTCTCCAATGAATCTATATCCATCCTGTAGTAAGGAGACCAAAACTGAGCTGCATAATCCAAATGAGGTCTCACTAGTGATGTATAGAGCTGTAAATAACTTTTGGACTTCTGTTGCTTATACTTCTTGAAATAAACCTAGTAATCTGTTAGCCTTATTGCGCACACTTAGGCACTGTTGTCTTGGCTTTAGATTTCTGCTTACCATGACTCCCAAGTCTTTTTCACATTCTGTATGATCAAGCTCAACTTCACCTAGTTTATAAATTCGAGGGATATTTTCATTACCAACGACTAGCACCTTACACTTATCCACATTGAACTTCATCTGCCACTTTTCAGACCAAGACATTAATTTATCCTCAATTGTAGGCAAATTACTAGAGTCAATTATAGCTGATATTATTAGAAGCCATCTAGATAACCATAATTTGATTAATGATACCCAGCATGGATTCACGAGGGGCCGTTCCTGCCTATCTAATTTATTAACCTTCTTCAGTAAAGCTTTTGAGGCTGTTGATCACGATAAAGAATTCGATATTGTTTATTTAGACTTTAGTAAGGCTTTTGATAGAGTACCACACCAGAGACTGTTAAAGAAAGTGGCAGCTCATGGCATTGGGGGAAAAGTGCTGTCATGGATCGAGTCATGGCTCACCAATAGGAAGCAGAGAGTGCATAAATGGGGTTAAATCCGAATGGGGACTTGTAAAAGTGGTGTTCCACAGGGATCAGTCTTAGGCCCATTGTTATTTATAATATATATCAATGACCTTGATGAGGGAATTACTAGTGATATGAGCAAATTCGCGACGACACGAAGATAGGTAGGATAATTGATTCAAACATAGAGGTCATAGAACTTCAGGAAGATTTAGACAAACTAATTCGTGGTCAGAAAAGTGGCAGATGCAGTTCAATGTAGATAAATGCAAGGTTCTGAAGCTCGGAGTGTCCATAACCCAAGCACTTATAAGTTAAATAACGTAGAACTTAGCCATACAGATTGGAGAAGGACTTGGGGGTGATGGTAAGCAGCAACCTTAAACCAAGACAGCAATGCCTAAGCGTACGTAATAAGGCAAATAGATTACTGGGATTTATATCAAGAAGTGTTAGCAACAGAAGTCCAACGGTTATATTACAGCTTTATACATCATTAGTAAGGCCTCACCTAGATTATGCAGCTCAGTTCTGGTCTCCATTTTACAGAATGGATATAAATTCGTTAGAAAACATTCAGCGACGAATGACAAAGTTAATTCATAGCATTAGAAATCTTCCGTATGAAGAAAGATTGAAGACCCTTAAATTACATTCACTTGTAAGACGAAGAATGAGGGAGACATGATCGAGGTATATAAGTGGAAGATGGGTATTAATAAGGGGGATATAAATAAGGTCTTGAGGATATCTCTCCAACAGAGAACCCGCAATAATGGATTCAAATTGGATAAGTTTAGATTTAGAAAGGATATAGGAAAATATTGGTTTGGAAATAGGGTAGTTGATGAGTGGAACAGTCTGCCTAGTAGGGTCATTGAAGCTAGGACCTTGGGTAGTTTCAAATTTAGGTTGGATAAATTCATGAGTGAGAGGGGTTGGATTTGAGTGGGACTCGCACTTGAGTTAATAGAATCTTCAAAGTTTATTTCTTGGGTAGAATTGAAAATTAGGTTGGGCAATTATTCTGTTAGTGGGATGGACTGTGAAGGACCTGCCTAGTATGGGCCAACAGGCCTGCTGCAGTGTTCCTCCTTTCTTATGTTCTTATGTTCTTATGTGTGGGTATAATGCTGTGATATTTTAGTACAGGATGACCTAAAATGACTTCAAGCAAAGTTCCAGTTCCAGTTACTTGACCTGTCATTGACGGTTCTTCGTCAGTACAAACACTGACGAGTTTACTTGAATCTAGTTGCAGATTTTCTAGGCATGACTTTACTTTGTCAAATATGTCTGATCCTCTTGGCTCATCATGAAGTGACTCAAGACCGATAAATGGTGCAATGCGCCACTTTTGGCACATGCGTCATAGGTTGGCCATCCCTGAAATATGGCATCCTCGAATAATAACCAAAAATTTGGGAGAAATTTTATTTACTGAAAATGTTTAGAAAATAGCCAAGTCTATTTTTTAGTTATTACATTGGAAAGAATATATTTAATAAAAATAGTTAAGAAAAATTTATAGAGCTGAAAGAGAACACCAAGCTTTTAATAAAACCCAACAACAATAGAAGTTTGAAGCCGATCAGGAAAGGTATTCTCAAGTGATTGACCTGATTCCAATGATTCCAAGTTTTTTAACAACTGCTGTATAATTTCAAGTTTTCACCTACTTGCAGTAAACTTACTGGGTATTATCTTTCTAACAGAATACATTGTTAATATTTTGAAGCTAATCAGAAGAAGCATTCTTAAGTTACTGAATAAAAATAAATACAAATATTTTGTTCAATAAAATTGTAAAATTGAGACTTATGCCACACAATAACAGTGTGAACCTTGTGTTCAGCTATTCCTAGTTTTTTTAAGCATTTCAGTCAAATTTCAAATCTGCATCATCAATAATAATATATTGAAATCAATCAGAGGAAGCATTCATTAAGTAGTGAATTAAAAAAATAACTATTTATTAAATTAAACTGGCGTCTTGGGACTTATGACATCCAATGTCATACGTTCAGGAAACCATGGAAATAAACATCTAGATGCTCAGCTGGTCACGACGACTCAGGTAATCTGTGTGAGCATTAACGCAAGGATCGTCTACTCTATGTGTTTACCATCGGTATTTATACCATTTATTTCAAACCACCATGTGTGTACTCACCTAGTTGTGGTTGCAGGGGTCAAGTCACAGCTCCTGGCCCTGCCTCTTTACTGGCCGCTACTAGGTCGCTCCTCCTGCTCCATGAGCTTTATCATACCTCTTCTTAAAGCTATGTATTGATCCTGCCTCCACTACATCACTTCCCAGACTATTCCACTTCCTGACAACTCTGTGACTGATGAAACACTTCCCAACATCCCTGTGATTCATCTGAGTCTTCAACTTCCAACTGTGACCCCTTGTTGCTGTGTCCCATCTCTGGAACATCCTGTCTCTGTCCACCTTGTCGATTCCTGTCAGTATTTTATATATCGTTATCATATCCCCCCTATCTCTCCTGTCCTCCAGTGTCGTCAGGTCGATTTCCCTTAAACTCTCCTCGTAGGACATGCCCCTTAGCTCCTGGACTAGTCTTGTTGCAAACCTTTGCACTTTCTCCAGTTTCCTTACGTGATTGGCTAGGTTTGGGTTCCAAAATGTTGCTGCAAACTCCAATATAGGCCTAACGTACACGGTGTACAGTGTCCTGAACGATTCCTTATTAAGATGTCGGAATACGGTTCTTATGTTTGCTAGGCGCCCGCATGCTGCAGCAGTTATTTGGATGATGTGCGCTTCAGGAGATGTGCCCAGTGTTATACTCACCCCAAGATCCTTTTCCTTGAGTGAGGTTTGTAGTGTCCATCTGCGGTCTTCTTTCTCCTTCCCCAATCTTCATGACTTTGCACTTGGTGAGGTTGAACTCCAGGATCTCTCTGGTCTTCGTCCGATTTAATTCTTCTCATCAGCTTCACATCATCTGCAAACAGGGACACCTCTGAGTCTATTCCTTCCGTCATGTCGTTCACAAATACCAGGAACAGCACCGGTCCTAGGACTGACCCCTGTGGAACCCTGCTCGTCACAGGCGCCCACTCTGACACCTAGCCACGTACTATGACTCGCTGTTGTCTTCCTGAGGGGTATTCCCTGATGCAATGCAGTGTCTTCCCTGTTATCCCTGCCTGTTCCTTCAGATTATGCACTAATATCTTGTGTGGAACTGTGTCAAACGCCTTCTTACAGTCTAAGAAAATGCAATCTACCCACCCCTTTCTCTCTTGTCTTACTGCTGTCACCCTGTCGTAGAACTCCAGTAGGTTTGTGACACAGGATTTCCCGTCTCTGCCTGTCGTTGATAAGCTCATTCATTTCTAGGTGCTCCACCACTCTCCTCCTGATAATCATCTCCATGACCTTGCATACTATATGTGTGTGTGGTTGTATTTATGTATGTATAATTTGTGTGTATAAATGTACGTATAATGTTTGTATTTATATATATGTTTGTATAGTTTGTGCATATACATGTGCATATTATAATATACGTATGTATATGTTTACATGTGCATACTTGTTTGCATCACTGCCCCTAATAATCCTCACCATCATCACTACTGCCAGGACCCCCGTCACCATCACTACTGCCAGGACCCCCGTCACCATCACCACCACCACTATCATGTACATATGTATATAGTATGTGAATCAAAAACCAATAACACTCGGCAATACTTTACCGACCAGTTGTTAATGAGAATTTTTGGTCAATTATTCTGCTATAATTGGACACATAGCTGGCTATAGCATTTTAAAAAACTAATCAATATATTACTTTCATTTTCATTTTAATATGATGAAAATTGTAGAAGAATTTTCAGATCCTCTAAACATGAATATTTAGCTTTTTCTGAAACGTATTTTACTGCTTAACATTTTTTCGATTTTTTTTTTATAGTTTTCGAGTTTTGGCTCTTCTTGTATTCCTTTAGGGACTCAGAACCATAGCTTTTTTTAGTGATTTTTGTAAGATTGAAGTCACTAGCGACAAGATTTTCGGACAAATAGATAAATTATAACTTAACAAATCCCCGGGCCCTATTAAATTGTCCTCAAGGGTTATACAGGAATGTAAGGAGCAACTTAGTAAATCATTGACTAG
This sequence comes from Cherax destructor, assembly GCA_009830355.1. Taxonomy (NCBI): domain Eukaryota; kingdom Metazoa; phylum Arthropoda; class Malacostraca; order Decapoda; family Parastacidae; genus Cherax; species Cherax destructor. The sequence continues at coordinate 7,415 of WNWK01024902.1, forward strand.
TCTTTTCCTGCCTTACGAATTTACTGACTTTTTTCACTAAGGTATTTGAGGAGGTAGATCATGGTAATGAATATTATAATATGTATATGGACTTCAGTGAGGCTTTTCATAGGTCCATATCGGAGACTGTTGAGAAAAGTAGAGGCACACGAAATCTGGGAAGAAATCAGAATCGGGATGCGTCACTAGCGGTGTTACACAAGGGTCAGTATTGGGCCCTTTGTTGTTCACAATATAATAAACGACATAGACGAGGGAATAAATAGTGACATAAGCAAGTTAGCCAATGACACCAAAATTGCAGGAAGATCTGAATAGACTGATGCAGTGGTCGGATAAGTGGTAGATGCAGCTTAAAATAGACAAATGCAAAGTTCTAACTTTTGGAAAAGACAATTATCATCGTACTTATAAACTAAATAATGTATATCTTAATCACTCTGAATGGGAAAAGGATTAGGAGTTCCGGTTAGTAGTAATCAAAACCAAGACTGTGTACGAGATCAAAATAAAGCGAATAGAATTCTCGGCTACATTACCAAGAAGTTTAAATAACAGGAGTCCTCAGGGTAGTCTTCAACTCTATGTAGATGAATGGTTCAGAGAACCGACAAGTTATAAATTAGACACATATGCAACACTTGGGTATCTTTATTGAGGAAACGTTTCGCCACACAGTGGCTTCATCAGTCCAATACAAAGTAGAAAGGTGTAAATAGAGGAGGAGTTTGAGGTAATCAGTCCCTCGGCCTGGAGTCGATGTGTTCAGTCTATCAATCTTGTAGAAAGTACAGCACATGGTCGTAGAGGTGGCTTATATACTGTAGTCAGGTGAGGTGAAGCAGCAGGAGGCGGGGTCATAGTGGTACCATCCACTAGTCGAAGTAGGTCTTCGTCCAAAGGTTGGACAAGTGTTAAAGAATTCGTTTGTATCAAGATCCCAAGATGTTGCTGTGTCAGACAGGATGTAGATGAATGGTTCAGAGAACCTACAAGTTATAAATTAGACACATATGCAACACTTGGGTATCTTTATTGAGGAAACGTTTCGCCACCTCTACGGACATGTGCTGTACTTTCTACAAGATTGATGGACTGAACACATCGACTCCAGGCCGAGGGACTGATTACCTCAAACTCCTCCTCTATTTACACCTTTCTACTTTGTATTGGACTGATAAAGCCACTGTGTGGCGAAACGTTTCCTCAATAAAGATACCCAAGTGTTGCATATGTGTCTAATTTATAACTTCAACTCTATATATCGTTAGTTAGGCCCAAATTAAATTATTCTGCACAACTTGAAGATGAACAGAGTATAGACTGAGGGCTCACTATGCTCTCTATATAGAAAGGTATAGAAATAGGGGGATATGACTGAGGTGTGTACACGGAAAACATGAATAAATAAAGAGGATGTAAATAACGTGCTAAAAATATCTAACCAAGACAAGACTCGTAGCAATGGGCTCAAATTTAAAAAAAATATATTTAGAAAGGATATAGGAAAGCATTGGTTTAGTAATAGTATAATGGATGAGTGGAACAAACTTCTGAGTAGCGTCATTGAAGCGAGATTATTATTATTATAATCAAATGGAAGCGCTAAACCACAGGGGTTATACAACCATTGAAGCGAGAACCTTGTAATTCTTTAAAAATAGGTTAGAGAAATACATGAGTGCCTTGCATGGGCCAGTAGGCCTGCCACAGTGCTTCTTTTTTAATGTTCTTATGTTTTTCCCAGCCAGCCCACGAAGGTTATATGGGACTGTGATTCATCCTATTGACCTGACCCTACATCATGCAGGTCTTGCACTAACGTTGGCCTCAGGAAATTTGTTCCAAAAAGAAGTATATTAATGGATATAAGAATTTTATCCGATTAACTTAATATGTAACAAAACTAACTCCGAAATGTATATAGATAATCGTATAAAAATTTACATGGTGTAATATTGCACCGCTTTAAATATCTCATTAGTTTTTCTGATTGATGACCCTATTTATTAGCGGTTCAGAGGCATACATATGATATTTCCAAAATATTTTTGCTAACATTACCAAATTGTAGCACTACAAAGCCATGAAAACACTAAATATAAATGTACTTAAAAGCAGAGCACACTTAACATGAAAGTTTCAAGTTGATACGAAGAAGCATTCTCCAGTAATCCAACAATTCATTGCTGTCTTTAAATTGTAATTTACTCAGCTCAAAGTGAGTGACAAGATGTGTTTTAATAATCCAATTTTTGCCTACCTTATTATTTAAACGTCTTTTATTTATAGCATTTATTTTCGTATATATTTAAAAGCTTCTTTATAATTTGCTTGAGTAGCATATGTGTCCACGATATAGTTTAGATTATTTTCCGTTTTATTAATTTTTTAATAATGACTCCTTGATTCCTCTCTCTGAGACACTTTTAATATTTATTTAATCACAGTCTTTATTCTGTATGTGAGCTGATGTCACCCACTTTCACTTCTATTACATGATATTCATCTACCTTAAATTCCATCATCCATATATCAGTCCATTAACTCAGATTATATTTATTATCCTCAAAAGATTAACAGTCATTTTTGTATTACTTATTAGACCTAATATTTATGTTATTATGTTCAATAATTATCTTAAATTTCAGATTATAACTGACTAGATTATTTACACACGCTCACTGTTTTAGCTTAAATGTTAATTCAATAAATATAATGCAAGTATTCAGCTTGCCTTGTAAATTATTCCACTGTTTTTGGCCTTTTAATTTTCTTAATTTTTTTGTAGATGTTCTGGTCAACAAAAGGAATATAAAAGCACTTTTTCTAGTATGATGCCTGTCTTTTTTATTATAATTTTTCCAGGAAGAGTTTTAGGTCAGCATCAGCATTACAGTTTAGTTAGGATGAGGATTGAACAGTAGTATTTATGAACTGTAAGAGTTGCTATCAAAAGGTTCCCAGACTCAAATTTTCGAGGGGTTTCTGGACAACATATGGTGGCAGGATAGATCACGCTGTGCAGTACACTTCATTGTGAAGCAGCATGCCAAGCTTCAGTGTGGTCATTCCGTGTTGTCAGTATGTTGAGATTTGTTGTGTAACAGAAAGTAATCTTTGAAAGAAGAACATCCTCTATGTGTGAAAATCTGTTTCACGCTCGGTAAAATGGCTAATAAGCCTCACAAAATGCTTCAGCAGGTATTTGGTGACAAAACAATAGGTTTTCTAGGTTCATAGTATGTCGAACGTCATTGATGATGAACGGTATAGTCGTCAATGAACATCAAAAACAGATGCTAGTATTGAAAAAGTGAGGAAGGATATTCGTAAAAGTCGTCGTCAGAGTATAAGGAGATTGCAAGTGCTGTGGGAATTTTTATAGGCTGAGTGGCTAAGACAACATGGTAATCATCCCTCGCCTTTCCTACTCCCAGGATCTATTCATCTGTGATATCTTTCCCTTCCCAAAAGTAAAAATGGCACTCAAGAGGCGGCGTTTTAACTACCTGAAGGAGATTTATGCAGAATCGTAGGCCATGCTAGATGACGATAGGTAAGAAGAGTTCCAGAAATAATTTGAGAAGTGGCAGAGGTGCTGGAATCAGTGTATAGTTTCTATAGGAGAGAATTTCAAGGAAGACAAATTCAACTAAGTGATTGAGTAACCCTATTTTTTTGGCGGCTGTTCAGGAACAGCCTCCACCTAGACAATGTGGAGCATGTCTTCACTAAATTCAACTTCAATAACAAAAACATACAGTGGGATCAAGTCAACCATGTTCTGAATGAAACAAGATGGGAATATATTCTAAACAATACGAATCCGAACCTCTGCCTAGAAAGAATTATCTCTGTGGCATTTGAGGTATGCTCAAGGCATATTCCTTTAAGAAAAAGGAAGAGAAAATGTAAACTAGAAAGAGAGAGACACTCCCTATACAGGCGTAGGCGAAGAATCACAGAGCTGCTGAAAGGGGCCAGTATATATGAAATACGAAGGGAGGCACTGGGCAGAGAAATAGCAAATATCGAACTTAAGCTTTAGGAATCATACAGGAGACAAGAAATTCAAGATGAACTAAAAGCTATAAATGAAACTGAAAGAAACCCAAAATATTTCTTTTCTTATGCTAAATCTAAGGCGAAAACAATATCCAGTATTGGACCCCTGCTTAGACGAGATGGGGCTTACACAGAAAAACAGAAAGGAAATGAGTGAGACACTAAAGGCCTAGTATGACTCAGAGTTTAGTGAGCCGCTAACCAGACTAAGAGTGGACAACCTAAATGAATTTTTTATGACCGATACTCAGAATTTGGTCAGTTCAAACACCTCTGATATTATACTAACACCACATGACTTCGAATAGGCAATAAATGACATGCTCATGCACTCTGCCCCAGGCCATGAATCGTGGAACTCCATGTCAAAAACTGTAAGAAGCCCCTGTCACGCACCTTTAGCATTCTATGGAGACGGAGCATGGACACAGGGGTCATCCCACAGTCACTTAAAACAAGAGACATAACCCCACTCCACAAAGGTGGTAGTAAAGCGACAGCAAAGTATTACAGACCAATAGTGCTAATGTCCCATATCATAAAAATCTTTGAAAGGGTTCTAAGAAGCAAGATCACCACCCATCTGGATACCCATCACTTACACAACGCAGGCCGCTCCTGCCTGTCTCAACTACTGCGTCACTATGCCAAGGTCTTGGATGCTCTATAGGACAAACAAAATGCAGATGAAGTATACACAGACTTTGCAAAAGCTTTCAGCAAATGTGATCATGGTGTAATAGCGCACAAAATGCGTGATAAATTAATAACAGGAAAAGCTGGTAGATGGATCTATACTCTATAGCTTCCTAGGAAGTGGAACACGAAGAGCAATAGTAAAGAGAGTAAAGTATGAGGCAGCCACAGTCTACCTGGAAGGCATTCCGGGGATCGACGTCCCCGCGGCCCGGTCTATGACCAGGCCTCCCGGTGGATCAGGACCTGATCAACGAGGCTGTTACTGCTGGCTGCACGTAGTCCAACGTACGAACCACAGCCCGGCTGATCTGGCACTGACTTTAGGTATCTGTCCAGCTCCCTCTTGAAGGCAACCAGGGGTCTACTGGTAATGCCCCTAATGGCTGGTGGGAGGCTGTTGAACAGTCTTGGGCCCCGAACACTTATTGTGTTTTCTCTTAGTGTACCAGTGGCGCGCCTACTTTTCACTGGGGGTACTTTGCACCGTCTACCAAGTCTTTTGCTTTCGTATGGAGTGATTTCTGTGTGCATATTAGGGACCAGTCCCTCCAGAATCTTCCAGGTGTAGATTATGATATATCTCTCTCGCCTGCGCTCCAGTGAATATAAGTCTAGTGCTTCCAGGCGTTCCCAGTAGTTAATGTGTTTGATGGAACTTATACGTGCAGTAAAGGTTCTCTATACATTCTCTAGATCTGCAATTTCACCTGCCTTGAATAGAGATGTTAATGTACAGCAGTATTCTAGCCTAGAGAGAACAAGAGATTTAAAAAGGATCATCATTGGCTTGGCATCTCTTGTCTTGAATGTTCTCATTATCCATCCTATCAGTTTCCTCGCAGATGTAATAGTGGCAGTGTTGTGGTCCTTGAAGGTGAGGTCTTCGGACATTACCTCACCCAGGTCCTTCACATTACTTTTCCGCTTTATTGTGTGATTGGAGTTTGTAATATACTCAGTCCTAGTTATTATTTCCTCCAGTTTTTCATAGCAGCGTACTTGGAATTTGTCTTCATTGAACATCATGTTCTCTGTTGCCCATTGGAAAACTTGGTTTATATCCTCTTGGAGATTTACCGTGTCCTCAATGGATGACACACTCATGCAGATCCTATTATCATCTACAAAGGATGATACAGTGCTGTAGTTTACATCTCTGTCTATGTCTGATATGAGAATGAGGAACAGGATAGGTGCGAGTACTGTGCCTTGTGGGACAGAGCTCTTCACTATGGCAGCATCCGATTTAACTCTGTTTACCACTACTCTTTGTGTTCGATTGGTTAGGAAGTTGAAGATCCATCTGCCTACTTTGCCAGTTATCCCTTTAGCACGCATTTTGTGTGCTATTACACCATGATCGCACTTGTCAAAGGCTTTTGCAAAATCTGTGTATACTACATCTGCATTCTGCTTGTTTTCCAGAGCATCTAAGACCATATCATAGTGGTCTAGCAGTTGCGAGAGGCAGGAGCGACCTGTTCTGAAACCATGTTGCCCTGGGTTGTGCAATTTTGGGGAGTCCAGGTGGTTTGCTATCCTGCTTCTTAGAACTCTTTCAAAGATTTTTATGATATGGGACGTTAAAGCTATTGGTCTATAGTTCTTAGCTACTGCTTTGCTGCCACCTCTATGGAGTGGGGCTATATCCGTTGTTATTAGTGACTGTGGAATCTCGCCTGTGTCTAAGCTCCTTCTCCATAGAATACTTAGGGCCTGTGGCAGTTCTTAATGAACACAGAGTTCCACGAGTCTGGGCCTGGGGCTGAGTGTATGGGCATGTCGTCGATGGCTTTCTCAAAGTCTAGACGAGTTAGGGTTATGTCAGAAATTTGCCATACATTGGCAGGGTTTTGAGGCTCATTCATGAAAGAATTGTTTGGATTGTCTATCTTTAGACTGATTAGTGGCTCACTGAACACAGTCATATTGAGATTTCAGTATCTCACTCATTTCTTTGTTGTCATCTGTGTAAGATCCGTCTTGTCTGAGCAGGGGCCCTATACTAGAAGTAGTTTTTGCCTTGTTTTTGGCATATGAAAAGAAATATTTCTAATTTCTTTCAATTTCACTAATCGCTTTTAGCTCCTCTTGACTCTCCTGGATCCTGTATGAGTCCTTTAATTTTAGCTCAATATTTTCCACTTCCCTGGTTAGCGCTTCCTTCTATGAATTAGTCCGGCATTCTTGAGGAGCTCAGTGATTCTTCGTCTTCTCTTGTATAGGGAGTGTCTCTCTCTCTCCTGTTTACTTCTTCTCTTCTTTTTTCGTAGAGGAATATGCCTTGAACATACTTCAGCTACCAGGAGGTTGATCTTTTCAAGGCACTGGTTAGGGTCCATGTAATTTAAGATATCTTTCCAACATGTTTCATTTAGGGCATAGTTTACCAGATCCCAGTTGATGTTCTTGTTGTTGAAGTTGAATTTGGTAAAGGTACCCTCATAGCTATATGCGTTTTGCTGATCAGGAAAATTCTGTTCCACAAGGCACAGCACTCGCTCCCATCCTGTTTATCATCCTCATATCTGACATAGACAGAGATGCAAGTCACAGCACCGCGTTTTCCGAGTTTGCATGATAGTGACCTCCATCGAAGACACTGCAAGATTCCATGAGGACATACCAAATCTTTAAGTGGGCCTCAGAAAACAATATGAAGTTCAATGAAGAGAAATTTCAATTACTCTAATATGGAAAACTTGAGGAAATTTAAACTGTATTGGAGTATAAAACAAATTCCAATTACATAATACCGAGAAACTAATGTGAAGGACCCGGGAGTGATAACATCAGGATCTCGCTTTCAAAGATCACAGCAATGTGTCCACCACATCTGCTAGATAAATGATGGGATGGATTATGAGAACCTTCAGAAGTAGGGATGCTAAGCCCATGATGATTCTTCAAATCGCTTGTTTTCTCTAGGCTGGAATATTACTGTACACTAACGGCGCCTTTCAAGGCAGGAGAAATTGCTGACCTAAAGAGTATACAGAGAGCCTTCAAGGCACACATAAGTATGATAAATCATCTAAAATACTGTGAACAGATGAAGTTCCGTGACCTGTACTCCATGGAATGCAGGAGGGAAAGATACATGATTATATACACCTGGAAAATCCTAGAAGGATTAGTACCAAATTTGCACACGAAAATCACTCTCTATGAAAGCAAAAGACTCGGCAGGCGGTGCAACATCCCCCAATGAAAAGCAGGGGCGCCACGAGCACGCTAAGTGTTAGGGGCTCAAGACTTGTTTAACTGCCTCCCAGCATACATAAGGGGGATTACCAATAGACACCTGGCTGTCTTCAAGAACGCACTGGACAGACACTAAAGTCAGTACCTGACCAGCCGGGCTGCGGTTCGTACATCAGTCTATGTGCGGCCAGCAATAACAGTCTAGTTGATAAGGCCCTGATTCACAAACAGGGCCGCGGGGACGTTGACTCCCGAAACCCTCTCTAAGTATACTTCAGGTATGTGATAATGAAAACGTTGTGCTCCTTGAAGGTGAGATCTTGTGACATTACCAATTCGAAATACTTCATAATATTTTTGAATTTGTTGTATAATCTATTACAGCTATTTCTTCCTCAAGTTTTCCCTAACGAGGTAAGTCAAATTTATCCTCATTAAACATCATAGTTTTTTCCGCGGCCCATTGAAATACTTGATTTGTATCCGCTTGAAGATTTACCGTGTCCTTAATGGACGACAGTGTTATGTAGATTAAATAACAAAAAAAGCACAATACCGTGACTGGAACAATACACACACAACCCGCACATATAAAAAGAGAGGAGCTTACGACGACGTTTCGGTCCGACTTGGACCATTTACAAAGTCACACTAACACACAGGACACTAACACTAACACACCTGTCCTGTGTGTTAGTGTGACTTTGTAAATGGTCCCAGTCGGACCGAAACGTCGTCGTAAGCTCCTCTCTTTTTATATGTGCGGGTTGTGTGTGTTATGTAGATTCTAATATCGTATCAGGTGTTAATATATACCAGTAATTAGTTTCTCCACAGTTGAACAATCCTGTTTCCCGATCCTGCGTTTGGTTATTGCCCATAGATTCTTAGTTGGGTTGAGGTCAGGAGAGTTTCCAAGGCTTATCCCACTCTATTGGAAGAATGTCAGCATTTTTCTGGGAGTGTGGCATCGAGCAAGCTTCTGCTGTAAAATGCCTTCATCAGGAGTGTCTATCCATAATGGGAAGCAAGTGAGTTGCCAAGATTCCCTTCTCTTTGTCACTGTTCATCATTCCCTCAACAATAATAAGCCGTCCAGGGCCTTTAGAAATAAAATTACCCTAAAACATCTTCTTTTGGCACTTGTTGAATGTGTCCATTCCAGAGGTTCGCCTTTGCTCCGTCTCACTACCACTGATCTGTATCCATGTACTTCAAAATAAGCCTCATCTGAAAGTATAATTTTGTTTTTTTCTTCATAGCAGCAGTCAATAATTGTTTCTTTTCCGGATTTCTGGCAGTTCTGCCAACTTCAAGGAACCTTCGTCAAACAGTTGAAGAATCATTTACATCAGCTTAAGTCAAATCTCTCTGTAGATCTTTGCTTGTTTTCTTGGGATCCTTTTACTGTTTCTTATGATAACCTTGTCATAGTGAGCTCTTACGTTTTCTTGCACATCTTCCTTCACACAGCACAACAACCACCAGTGTCGTCACTCTCTTCAGAATTGACTTTGATAGGGTCAAATTTTGGTGATCTGTCTGATACTCAAATCAACACGTTTTCTTAGAGCTACAATACTTTCACGCTTCCTAGGTGTAACATCCTTCACGAATTTCAAAGGTAATCATAAATTGAAGGGGAGAATTTGGCGAAACCACATTCACGGAGCACACTTGCAGGAATAGCCTTACAGAACGACAACAGCTGTAGCAGTGATGAGAGTTGCAGGGTAATACCACAGCTGGGTGTTTGCCAGAAGTCAGAAGCAAACTCTTATGAAAAGAACTCAAACTACATTAATTAAGACGCAGACTACGACATATTATGAGATAATCACAAAATTTACTCATGTCCTAATTAATTTGCACACTACTGTACTACTATCTCTATTTTTCCCTTATTACTAACTCTGAAATTATTTTAACCAAGGGATCATAATAATTTACAATAGTATAAACAAATGACTTCACCCATTGCTTCTGAAGTGACTCATGAAGTCGGTCTGAAGTTTTATGACTCTCTGATCGTGGGTTCTAACCCCGCCTGTGGTATGGTTTCATCGTTTCTGAAATTCACTAAATTGAGATCGATTAAATCCAGGATTTCTTATTATCTTTTTAATTTTGTTTTTATGACCATTTTTTACGACATTAAATGTCAAGTTCACCTTTACTATCCGCAATGCCTCACATGTAACTAGACTCACCGGTTGTTAGGACCTACCTACTGTCCGAAAAAGTCGTGGTTGATTTTGTATCTGTTCACTTTCAGAACGAAACTGCAAAGGCACAGGTGGAGCCTAAAGCTTTAACTGAAGGATTTGAGCCCTTTATAGAAGATACCATGTCAGTAGCTGTGAAGCACCATCGACATTTTATTTCACGGAGATTTGAGGTTCTTCGTCAAATTAGTGATCAGTATGGAGGAGTAACAATTTCTTTCCCATGGTCGAGTGTTCAGAAAGACAAGGTGAGTGTTAAAGTTTGACTTTTGTTTTCAACTGAATCTCTAGCAAACTTGTTTTATACACTGCAGAAAAAAAAGATTAATGTTAGCTGGAAATTATATAAATAAATGGGTTAAAATAGTTAATTTGAATAGAAAGTGTAATGCATTTTTATGACAGTAATAATGTTATTTACTCTATGAATATGTCAGTGAATTTTCTGCAGAATTATATCAACAACAGTGATATATAAAAGAAAAACTAATTGTGATTCGGCAAGCAAAATAATCAACGACTCTACAATATAGTTAGCAGAGCACTCAGCAGTGATGGTTGCCTCTTTGGCTATCTGCTTACGAAGTGTGTTGGTGGTTATTATCAATGAGCATGTGAGTGGAAGGAATTAAGTTATAATTGAAAGACTTAGGCTAACAGAGAAGTAAGAGAAAGATTAGACTGAAATGAGTGAATTATGTTAATAAGAGAAAGGGAGGATTGAAACTGTCTGCCTCTTAAAGTTAACAGATTAATTCATAAGGTGTATATCCCAGGAGGCAATGATCTAGAGGGCCATTTGCAGAAGTATATACATTTTTTAATATCAACATGTCCTCCATTTGAATAAAAATAAGAGTATGTATAGTAATATCTTGTATGCTATCTATCCCTAAGAAATAAACCAGCCTCTGATGTATCAGAGTCTGTGATTTGCTACTTATGACACTGAGGATCACACTTCTTGTGATATGTAAATATGGAAGTATTGATTAGTTTATTCACTGATGCTGCAGAATTACATAAATTATGAAGACAGTAAAGTAAAACAAAGTAGTTTCCCTCTGAATTGGGTACATATTTTCTCTCAAAATGCTTATTAAATGACATTGCTTTAATTTTTACTTAAGAAAATAATGTCCAGGATGGCATCCCAAGAAAGAGAGCCTTGGAATAGATTGAGAGCCTTGAACCTTCACTCTCTTGAGAAATATAGAATGAGGGGGAGATGTCTTTGATGTATATAATTTGAAGATGAGGATAGATGTAGGTGATGTAAATAAAGTACTGAGGATATCGAATATAGAAAGAATTCAAAATAATGGATATAAAATAAATAAATTTAGGCTTAGAAAGGATGTAGGAAAGTACTGGTTTTCAAACAGTTGTCGATGAGTGCAACAATCTGCCAAATAAGGTCATAGAAATTGAAACCATTGGGAGCGAGAAGTGTTTTGAAACTAATTTACTACCCCAGTCCTACCCTTGGGTCGACAGAGCACCAGACGATGCCATATTGTCTATATTCACACAGGCAGAGACACGGAATGGACTACAATATATACTATGTATATATATATATATATATATATATATATATATATATATATATATATATATATATATATATATATATATATATATATATACAGTGAAGAGGCGGGGCCAGGAGCTGAGTATCGACCCTGCAACCACAATTAGGTGAGTACAATTAGGTGAGTACACACATCGGCCGTTTCCCACCAAGGTAGGGTATCCCCGAAAAAGATAAGCTTTCAACATCATTCACTCCATCACTGTCTTGCTAGAGGTGCGCTTACACTACAGTTATAAAACTGCAACATTAACACAGCTCCTTCAGAGTGCAGGCACTGTACTTCACATCTCCAGGACTCAAGTCTGGCCTTCATAAATATTACCCTGCCCACACTCCAACAGCAAGTCAAATCCTAAAAACCATTTGTCTCCATTTACTAGTATCTAACACGCTCACATATGCTTGCTGGAAGTCCAAGCCCCGGGCACACAAAACCTCCTTTACCCCCTCCCTCCAACCTTTCCTAGGCCGACCTCTACCCACCCTTCCTCCACTACAGATTTATACACTCTATTTTGTTCTTTCCTCTCTACATGTCCCAACTACCTCAACAACCCCTCTTCAGCCCTCTAGATAATAGTTTTGGTTATCTTGCACATCCTCCTAATTTCCAAACTACAAATTCTTTGCATTATATTCACAGCACTCATTGGCCTCAGACACGACATCTCCACTGCCTTCCGCCTTCTCCTTGTTGAAACATTCACCACCCTTGCTTTTCAACCATATAAGAGCATTGGTATAACTATACTCTCATACATTCCCCTCTTTGCTTCCATGGACAAAGTTCCTTGTCTCCACAGACTCCTCAGTGCACCACTCACCTTTTTACCCATCATCAATTCTATGATTCGCCTCTCCTTTCATAGACCCATCTGCTGACACGTCCACTCCTAAATATCTGAATACATTCACCTCCTCCATACTTTGAACTGTAGAGAGGTCTGTGAACAATTACGCAGGTATGCAGGCACTGAAGACAACAGGTGGTACTAGGACATCAGATGTGCACATGAAGCTTTGATAGAAGCCGTACACACATCCTTAAGCTCTTGTTGTCCCTACAGGGCCTTCTATGTGGTTAGGGTGATAAGTACAGCTTGGGAAATACAGGTAAAGATGCGGAACTCTGTGAAAATGAAAGATATAAGGAAACTCGGCCAAAATTATGTACAAGGCTGCACTGTATGTAAACACTGCGAGCGCGTTTGTTCAAACACGCTGGCTGGCTGCGGCTTTGGGCGCACAGTAAAACAACGATGCACTTAACACATGGAAGGGAAAACTAAGCAAAACACTGCAGGAACAAAAATACTGCACAAAATGGTACTAGAACAGAATGTAGGGGTATGAAATGTAATGCTGTGTGAAAAAAAAAATTACTGCAGGGTGCTCAGTGAGGGAAATTTTGAAATAATTTAATAATCAACAACAAAAACAAATCACAAAAATCACTGCACTGGCTGGAGAATTCATAAAGATGAGTTGATAGCAGAACACTGGGAATAACGATGAGAGAAGCACTGCACGTGGCTTAGGGTTACGCCAGTCTAGCTTAGGGCCAAGCCAATTGAGTTTCCATGTGGACAAGCCTCAACGAGCATCGAAGTGCTTGTAATAGAGACAATTTAAGGTATGCCTGTGTCCTACACAGTGACACCACAGGGCATTTTATGAACTGGGATGAGGCACAACTCATTCTCACCGAACCAGACCTTAGACGTCAACGTTGTCTAGAAGCCTCGCTAATCGCCGTCACCGACACAATAGAACATAATACTGGAAACCACAAAATTTCTAAAACATTAGCATACATGATATTCAAGCAGGCAAAATACCACCTACCCAGTAACACAAGAGTCACATGATCTCATTGTCTACCCGTCCTCATCCCAACATGGCATTCTTCACATCACCATGTGTCACTCACAGCTCACTCTCCGCCTATATGTAATGTCTTTCAACCTCTGTCTGTTAGGAGTGAACAAGGTTCCAGGACTAAAACGTTTTCTAATAAATATGTCCTAGTGTTTGCTTACATGTTTTTCTAAACCATGGAAGGATAGAGCTTGCCTCCTGGCAGTGAGAGCTCCTCATGCAGGGGACTTTCTGCTGGCTATTCCCAACTCCAGCCTTGACACATGCATTGGTGTTGCCCTTCGACTTGCAGCCCCTATTCTCGCCAAACACAGGTGTATTTGTGGCAGTGAAGCAGCAGACCGATTCAGGTACACTGGTCTTGTGTGCTGTAAATCTGAGTGAAAGATTGCAAGACATGAGGAGGTTAATAACATCAAGAGGAGCCTCAAAACAGCCGGATGCCCAGCAGTAAGGGAGCCACCCCAACTATACAGATCTGATGGCACCCAGAACCGTCCAGATGGTATCACCCTTCAAGTCTGGACAGACGAGAAGCAGGTGGTGTGGAACTACACATGTGCATCTACCTTAGCTGATACCTATCTCCAATACACCAGGGAGGAAGGAGGAGCAGCCACCAGCTTCAGGGAGCCCCAAAAGTCTAGAAAATATGGAGAACTTGCCCATAATTATATGTTTGTTTCCATAGGCTCGGAGACCCTTGGCTCATGGGGAAAGAGTGCCGCCCCTATTCTCGCCAAACACAAGTGTATTTGTGGCAGTGAAGCAGCAGACCGATTCAGGTACCATGGTCTTGTGTGCTGTAAATCAGAGGGAAAGATTGTAAGACATAAGGAGGTTAATAACATTATCAAGAGGAGCCTCACAACAGCCAGATGCCCAGCATTAAGGGAGCCACCCCAACTATGCACATCTGATGGTAGCCAGAACCTTCCAAATGGTATCACCCTTCAAGGCTGGACAGACGGCAAGCAGGTGGTGTGGAACTACACATGTGCATCTACTTTGGCTGATACCTATCATCCCCTGCATGATGATGAAAAGCTGTAAGCCTCCTGCCTGAAAGCTGGCTGCCTTGGAATAACGTCTAGCGAAAGCTGGATGCCAAGGTATTGGACCAGTGTTGTACAGTCGGCAAAGCTCTGCATACCTTGTCATGAGGTTCGTAGGTTCGAGTCTCCATCGGCCAGAGATCAGTGTTTGTATATATATATATATATATATATATATATATATATATATATATATATATATATATATATATATATATATATATATATATATATTATTGTAACCACAAACGAGTCGTATTGATCAATAAACACTGCACTAGCCAAGAACTCAAACCCATGTTGTACTTGCCGCCTCATGGTGAGCCAGAACCATATGACGCCTTAGCCCACATGACCACAGGTAGGATTGGGTGGTCCTGTGGGCTAAGGGTCACGTGGTTCTGGCTTACCATGAGGTGGGCCAGAACAACATGGGTTCGAGTCCTTGGCTAGTGCAGTGTTGTTATATATATATATGTATATATATATATATATATATATATATATATATATATATATATATATATATATATATATATATATATATATATATATTATATATATTATATATATATATGTGTGTGTGTGTGTGTGTGTGTGTGTATGTTTAACATCTCGCAAACATGCTAAATTATTTACAAATATTATCTCTATGTCACAGCAGGACACGAACCCATAAACTATGTATCAGAGTACTCAGTACTTTATACACAATACCAGACTCCAGATTCTGGAGTCTGGCATTATGGATAAAGTACTGTGTACTCGGATGCAGAGTATTCAGATTCGAGTCCTGCTTTGGACATAGAGATAATGTTTGTGTATATATACGTATATAATTTATGCATTTTGTTTGAAATATATTTGCTGTTATCTATTAATGGGATATTAATGTATGTGCCTTAACATATTCTTGAATTATTCCAGGTAACCTTAAGAGGAGTCAGAAAGTGTGTTGATGGAGCAAAGGCTCGCATCCTGGAGATAGTGAATGATCTTGAGGAGAAAGTGAACTTGGAAGTAATTATTCCACAAAAGTATCATCATACTGTGATGGGTGCCCGGGGCTGTAAAGTTAGGGCACTCACTGCAGAGTTTAAAGTACAAATCAAATTCCCTAAAAAAGATAGTAGCTATCTTGCCAATACTGAAGAAATTGAAAGACATCTAAATAGTGAGGTGAATAATGCAGCAACTATGAGACTTCAAGACACTGTCTGCGTCATAGGCAAAAGAGACAGATGCGAAGCTGCTCGTGATGCCCTCATAAATTTAGTGCCAGTTACAGTCAAAGAGAAAATTACTACGAGATTCCACCGCTTCATTACTGAAGAGAATGGCAAAAATGCCATTAATATGATGAAAAAATACTTTGTGGATATTCTTGTTCCCCCAGCATGGCATTGGAGTAAATTTTTGACGATCACTGGCTCACCAGCCAACACAGCATGTGCTCGGGAAGCTGTAAGAGAAAAAGTTCTTCAATTGGACAATGAAGCCTTAGACCATAAGGCAAGAAAACCCTTTCAGTTTCGGGTTGAAGTTGACCCTGAATATTATCCCAAAATCATTGGTAAGAAAGGAGCTGTTATCTCAGAGATCAAGGATAGATACGATGTCAACATCCACGGTGATGTAGAGGATAATATCATCACTGTCACAGGATTTAAGGAAAAGAATGTTCTTGAAGCCACAGAAACTATTTTTGCCATGACGAGGGATTTGGGAAAAATGGTGAAATACACTACTGAAATTGACAGGCAGATACACTCTCGTCTAAGCCGTGGGCGGGCCATCAAAAGGGTCATGAAAGATTGTCAGGTAAGTAAACTTCTTTAATGCAGAGTTACATATTTATGATAAAGGCATTCTGTATGGTCTACACAATTACCCACTTTGTGGGAGACGAGCTTAAGCTCTTGGACCTTACACTTTTAACTAATGATACAAAATATCTTGTGTTTCTTGTCCAAAAATTAATTCAATTATTTGCGAATTGTAGTTTTCTCGTATATACTCCAATTAAACAACCTAATAGAGATATAAGGGTGTCCATTAATTCCAAATAATGAGATTGTTTTTCCATGGAAAAATGGACGATTTTGGTGACAAAGGACTTTGTCTGTTAAATGTGAACTATGTAAATTTACTTAGAATAATGGAAAACTCTGGAACCAATGGATTTTATCTGAACAACAGATTTTGTTCATTATATCCATAATTTGTAAAAAATTGTACATTAAATCAAGGTTTTTATACATATGACTCATTGGGTGTGTTTCTAAAAACAGTTTGTCTTTTCACTGTACTTCTCTGGTACCTTGAATACCTTGTTCATATTCATAAGTTTTCAGTATTTCATCATATACTCAATTGTTTCTTTTAGAGCTAAGCAGTTAGTGTTTTATTTCTTTATGATTCATTTCCTTCATATGTTTTGCATCAGTCTTGAACGTAGCTTATAGGACATGCATAAGACTCACATTGTTTAGAGTAAGGGTTCCATGCGGTTGCACTGAGGATTCCAAGGTGAGTTAGACTTAGTGTCGTGAAATGTCTGGTCGTGGTCACTAAAAAATATGAGGCAAAATAATGATCATTGAGTTACTTAAGTGGTTACTCTGCCATCCCGATGTTTCATTTCACACTGAAAAACATCTGATATCTGAAAGAATTTGTTTTTAAAGTCAAGTTCTAAGGAAGTTCAGCCTGTTCAGAGAGTTTGGCTTATCAGGCACGACACACACACACACAGTGTTTATTCATGGGCTTCAGGAGAGCAAGGGGAGGACATACAATGAAATATGACAGGAAGAAAACAGGAGATTGAAAACATCATCAAAGAAATAATTGAGGAGAAATCTGCCTGTCAAACTGATTTTCAAGACAGAAATGGTCAGAACAGGATCCTGCAAGAGAAATCATGGCTGAAGGAATCACAACATACGAAGATGTTTCTAGACTGTGACAGAAAACATGAGGGAGAGAACACAGAAACGAAAGGAGCTAGGAAGAGAGACAAGGACAAAATCAGCAGAGGACAACCAGAACAGGGCAGAGCAACAAGTGCAAGCACACACAGAACCACCCCAGAATCCCACAACCAAACACACTATCCCAATACATCCCACAATCCACACTTACAGCCCCCACTGCACACTATGCTGTAGAATCCCACAGCACACTGAAATGTCCCCCACCCTCACAGATCCCCTAGAACACAGTGTTGGAGAGGAAACTGAAGGTATGGTACTCCAACACTGATGGAATAACGAAAAAGTGGAGGAGTGGCACGAAAGAGTCAAAGAGACATCACTGGACATCATAGCTCTTACAGAAAACAAGCTCACAGGAATGATAACAGATGCCATCTTTCCAACGGAATATCAGATCCTGAGGAAAGACAGAGGGAACAGGGGATGGGGATTAAGGGGTGGCACTGCTCATCAAAACAATAGGATTTTGATGATCTTGAGAAAGAGACTTAGGAGAAGCAAGAACACTTCAGTCTGGAGGTCCCAAGGTGGTAATTGCAGTGATATATAACCCACCACAGAACAACGCGAGGCCAAGGCAAGAGTATGATGAAAGAAAAAAACCGATGGTTGACACTGGTTGAAGTGCCAGAAGGGCTCATGTGTGCAGGGCAAAGCTTCTGATTGTGGGTGACTTCAATCACAAGGAAATCGACTGGGAGAACCTGGAGCCACATGGGAGCCCAGAAACGTGGAAGGCTAAGATATTAAGGGTGGTAATGGAAAACCTCATACACCAACATGTAAGGAACACTTACCAGAGAGAGGAAAGGATGAACCAGTAAGACTGGACCTAGTATTCACCTTGAGTAGTGCAGATATTAAGGACATCACATACGGAAGACCCCTAGAGGCCAGTGACCACATGGTTCTGAGCTTCAGATACATAGTAGAGTTACAAGTAGATAGGGAAGCAGGAAGGGCAGGACGAATGAATCCAAACTCAAGAGAGGGACTACGTAGGCATGAAGAATTTCCTGCACGGGGTTCAGTGGAACAGAGAATTGGCAGGGAAGTCAGCAAATGAGATGATGGAATATGTGACAACAACATGCAAAGAAACTGAGGAGAGGTTTGTACCCAAGGGTAACAGAAATAAGAAGAATACCAGGATGAGCCTTGGTTCACCCAAAGGTACAATGTGCTAGAGAATGGAAGAAGTATAGAAGGCAAAGGACCCAGGAGAATAAGAAGAGCAGTCGTAGAGCCAGAAACAAATATGCACAGTAAGAAGGGATGCCCAACAACAATACGAAAATGACATAGCAGCAAAAGCCAAATCTGACCCAAAGCTGTTGTACAGCCACATCAGGAGGAAAACAACAGTCAAGGACCAGGTAATCAGGCTGAGGAAGAAAGGAGGGGAGATCACAAGAAATGACCGAGATGTGAGGAGCTCAACATGAGATTCAAAGAATGTTCAAAGAGGAGACAGAAGGGACTCCAGAAAGACAGAGAGGTGGGTACACCATCAACTGTTCGACAAAATACATACAACCGAGGAAGAGGTGAGTAGACTTCTCATCGAGCTAGATACCTCAAAGGCGATGGGGCTGGATAACGTCTCTCCATGGGTCCTGAGAAAGGAAGCAGAGGCGCTATTTGTATCACTAACAACAATCTTCAACCAATCTATCGAAACAGGGCGACTACGACGCAGTCCCAATTTTTAAAAGGAGACAGACACGAAGCATTAAACTACAGACCAATGTTACTGATGTGTATAATATGCAAAGTCATGGAGAAGATTATCAGGAGAAGAGTGGTGGAGCACCTAGAAAGGATTGAGCTTATCAACGACAGCCAGCACGGTTTCAGGGACAGGAAATCCTGTGTCACAAACCTACTGGAGTTCTATGACAGGGTAACAGCAGTAAGACAAGAGAGAGGGGTGGTAGATTGTATTTTCTCGAACTGTAAGATGGCCTTTGACACAGTTCCAAACAAGAGAATAGTGCACAAGCTGAAGGACTAGGCAGGGATAGCAGAGAAGGCAATGAAGGAAGACAACAGTGAGTCATGATTCGTGGCGAGGTGTCAGAATGGGCGCCTGTGACGAGCAGGGTTGCACAGGGGTCAATCCTAGGACCGGTGCTGTTTCTGGGATTTGTGAACAACATGACGGAAGGAATAGTCTCAAAAGTGTCCCTGTTTGCACATGATGTGAAGTTGATGAGAAAAATTCAATCGGACGAGGACCAGTCAGAACTACAAAGGGATCTGGACAGGCTGCAGGCCCTGTCCAGCAACTGGCTCCTGGAGTTCAACCCCACCAAGTGCAAAGTCATGAAGATTTGGGAAGGGCAAAGAAGACTGCAGATGGAGTATAGTCTAGGGGCCAGAGACTACAAACTTCACTCAAGGAAAAGGATCTTGGGGTGAGTATAACACTGGGTACATCTCCTGAGGTGCACATCAACCAAATAACTGCTGCAGCATATAAGCGCCTAACAAATCTAAGAATGACATTCTGACATCTCGATAAGGAATCATTCAGGACCCTGTACACCGTGTCTGTCAGGCCTCTATTGGAGTATGCAGCAAAAGTTTGGAACCACACCTAGCCAAGTACGTAAGGAAATTAAGAAAGTGCAAAGGTTTGCAACAATACTAGTCCTGGAGCTAAGACACATGTCTTATGAGGAGAGATTAAGGAAATCGACCTGACGACACGGAGGACAGGAGAGATAGGGTGGATATGATAACGACATATAAAATACTGAGAGGAATCGACAAGGTGGACCGAGACAGGATGTTGCAGAGATGGGACACAGCAACAAGGGGTCACAGTAGGATGTTCAAGACTCAGATTAATCACAGGGATGTTAGGAAGTATTTCTTCAGTCACAGAGTTGTCAGGAAGTGGAATAGTCTGGAAAGTGATGTAGTGGAGGCAGGATCCATACATAGCTTTAAGAAGAGGTATGATAAAGCTCATGGAGCAGAAAGAGTAATCTAGTAGCGACCAGCAAGAGGCAGGGCCAGTAGCTGTGAATCGACCCCTGCAAGTACAACTAGGTGAGTACACTCACACACACACACACACACACACACACTACACACACACACACACACACACACATGTGTTAGCTTATCACTGAAATGGAGGGAGGGTGGATGCAGAGAAAAATAAACAGGAGCTATGAGCCGAAGCTGCAGAGCCCGGATACAAACCTAAAGATGATCTGAAAATGCTGAACAGGATACAGGCCAAAAAAGAAGGTGCGTGGCATGAGGAGCAGGAACACCAATATCCAATGAGGGGACTGAAGGAAAGGGAAAAATTAATTTCTACATATTGGGTCTATCGGGCCCGGGAAAATTTTAGGGAAAAAAATGGTCTGTAGGCCAAAAGGGCTCTAAAGGAAGAAAGAAAAAAGATGAACCAAAAGACTGAACCTCTTTCATCTCAAGTAGTTCAGACATTGATGACATCACATGTGAAAGTCCTCTCGGGGCTAGTGATCACATGGGTTTTAATGCATAGTATAGTTACAAGTGGAGAAGCAGGAAAAGGGGGACGGGAAAACCAAACTGCAAAAGGGGGGACTAAATAGGCAAGATAAATTTCCTGCATGAGGTTTAGTGGGAAAAAAACTGGTAGGAAAATCAGGAAATGAAAAGATGGAATATGTTACAACAAAATGCAAAAAGGCAAAAGGGAAAAGGGTTTATCCCCAAAAGCAACAAAAATAATGGGAAAACCAGAAAAGCCCTTGGTTCCCCAAAATGTACAGAGGAAAAAACCCGCGCTGGAAGACAAAGGGGTCGAAATGACCCCAGAAGTATGTGGGGCTCAACATGAGATTTGGAAGTATTTTCAGCGGACACCGAAAGGACTCAGAAACCGGGGTGTTGGGGAAACCCTCAAGTGCTGGAAAACTATGCAACCGAGGGGAGATGAAAAGGCTGCTAATGAGCGTACCTCAAAGGTGGTGGGTCAAAACTTTCTTTTGGGTCT